>JAKSZT010054552.1:267655-474210 GCA_026826555.1 Tolypeutes matacus
TTTATTTATTTATTTATTTATTTATTTATTTATTTATTTATTTATTTATTTTATGTGGATTATAATTTTTTGTTTGTATCTCAGCATCTGACATACTAAATGTATTTATTCTTGGTGCATTTTCTCTATTTAGTCTAGGGCTTTCCATTTGATTGGCTTTGCACTACAGCATTTCTTTGATACTTGGTTCAACTTGATTTGGAACTTCAGAGTGGCTTATGTTTGGCAATCTGAAAATTTTTCAAGTTCTTTTTCATCTGTGTCTTGCCCTTTCTCCCTTTCTGGTTGCAGAGGATGTAGTTGGTACTGTAAGCTGTGGAGCCTGAAGCTGCCTGCATTTGCTCCAGGAAATGATGAAGCTTCTTCCACCTTTCTCCCCTGTCAGGGATAGGATTAGAGCCACAGTATGTGCAGTAATCTAAGCCATGCAGGCCAAGACCATCTGTAGTTGTGCAGAGAGACTGATGAAACTCCTTGCACCTTCCTCTCTTGCCTGGGGCAGGATGGAGCTGAAGGTGTAGGCAGCAAACTAAGCCATGTGTGTCAAAATTGACCACAGTTGCCTAGGTAGACTGACGAAGCACTGGTCCCCTTCTTCCCTGCCAGAGGTAATGATGGAGCCTCAGATGTACCCAAGAATCTAGTCTGCACAGGCTAAAGTGATTGCAGTTGCCTGTAGAGTGTGAGGGAGCACCGTTCCTCCTGCTCTGTCAGGGGTGGGGATAGAGCCATACGTTTGCCCAATAATCTTGTCCATGTGGGCCGAAAGTTATTGTACTTGCCAAGATAGGCTAAAGAAACACTATCCCTCCTTTTGTCCTGTCAGGGGCAGGGATGGAGTCAGAGATGTGTCCACAGTTTAGTCCCTGAAGGCTGAAAGCAGTTGTAGTTTCTTGGAGAGGCTGAGGGAGCACTGTCCCTTCTCCTCTTTCAGGGTGTGGATGGAACCACAGGAAAGCCCAACAATCTAGTCTGTGTGGGCCATATGCACCTGCAATTGCTTGGAGAGGTTGAGGAAATACTCCCTGTCTCCTGTCCTACCAGGACACAGGTGTCCAGCAATCCAGTCCGTGCAGGCCGAAGGCACCTGCGGTTGCCCAGAGAGGCTAGGGAAACACTAACCCCCTCCTATCCTATCAGGGGTGGAGATGAAGCCACAGGTACCCAATAATCTTGTCTGTGCCTGCTGAAAGTAACTATGGTTGCCCAGAGCAGATGGTGAATGTCCCCTCAGCTTCCTCCCTGCTGGAGGTGGGGCTGGAGTCTAGGCTAGGGCTGCAATCAAATCTGGGTGGAAAGAAGCTGGTCCCTACCATCACTGTGATTTTCAATAAGCCCCACTTCCCCTCTGCTGGGAGCAGAGTTGCAATGGAGGCTGGTCTCTTTCAACTTGGGCAGATTAAAACTTTAGCTGTACTTAGGACTGGACTTTAACCAGCTGAATTTACTAATCAGTAGCTGAAGTCGGTGATCAACTGTCTCTTCCTCCCCCCCCACCCACCCTTTTTTTGGGAAATGGAGCTGCCAGATCCAACCAGGGAATAGCTTAAGGTGGCTTGTACCACCAGTGGGAGATAGATACCGGCCTCCGGGGCGTGGAGTGGTCTACTCACAAATCTTCTCTGCAGATGGGCAGTCTCCTTATTCCACACTTTCAAGAATGTTGCAGGATGCTCTCCTGGTCTCCTGAGCCTCCCAAACAGGTGCTTCAGATAGTTCTGGTTGATTGCTAACTGCCCTGCAAGATGAGCCACTGTTGGAGCTTCTTACTCTGCCACTATCTTACCCCTCTGATTTCATTGTTTCCTCCACTGCTTTAACTATTTGCAACCTGTATCTGCCTGCAGGGTAAGTTCTGTGAGAGTGAGCAAGTGATAGGTTTCCTGATTCAGTCTTTCAGGGTGCCATCCAATAGATTGGTACGGAAACATAGAACCCCAGTATACATATAGGGGTTAGTCTGGTCCTCCTGGAACATGGCCAGGGACCCACAATGGAAGTGCAAATTGGCTGCACATTGTGCCAGGGAGGCTTAGGGTAGGGATTAGCAGGTGTGTCACCAGCTTCTACCATTTTAAAAGCTGCATTCTCTTGATTCAGCATTTATTTAGTTCCTACAATCCTGTAACTGTTTTCCCGAGTTTTGAGGAAGATGTCTCTGCCAGTTTTTTACTGGTTGTTCAAAGATTCTGTGGGGGAATAGCACCCTGGAGCATCTTTGCCAACGTCTTCATTGACCAGAAGTCAGCTATCATGTTTTTAAATTTCTAAATGTTCTTTCTTGAGCCCTGATTATTTCTTTTATGGATACAATCTGTCCTTGTTTCTATGATTAAATATCTTCTTTCTTCCTCCCTGATGATGTTAATGATTTTTTTTCTATTTCCCCCCACTTTCTGCACTGTCTCCGGTTGTGCCAAAATCCTGGGCTACCACAAGGGGAGAAGGCCCACCCCGTGGAGAATGTCAAAGTTATGCCAGTTGCTGAGAGTAGGAATCCAGACACTTCTGCTCACTCTCAGGTACTGCTGTATCTCTCAGTCACCAAAGAAGACACAACACACACAAGCAATGGTTGGAACAACACTTTACTCAGGTAGAGAAGAGACCGAGCAAGGCCTCCCATAGCCAGCCTCTTCTGGGAAATAGATGGCACACAACCTTCTCATGCTGGTGGGAAAGACCCTGTTTCCTTCCTACCAGGAGCAGGTATACTAGTGGGATTGGCCAGTTGCCATATAATCTACATCCTTAAGCGATTCATAGAATTTCACTATCTACCAGAAACAGGGAAAGATTACCCTGATATGATCAAACCACTGGCTTGGTGCCCAGACTCCAGATAAGGGAATGTTCTGAGTCAAGGGCTCTGGTTGGGCAAGTCTGGGGAGGGGCAGCAGGTTGCATGGTGGCTGTTTCTCCAACATCTCTGATTTTTCAGCATTCCTTTTTTTCTGTTTCTTTCTCCTGTTGGAAGCTCTCCTCAAACATTTGTTTTTCCATTCATATTTGGTAGAGAGGCAGTAGAAAGGAGTCAGAAGCTCTCCTTATGAGGACTGGTGTTTGCTACATTGTGATTTTACTGCAGGATAAGGGGTGAACCACCAGTTGCAGATACCCAAATAACAACATTTGATGGTATTTTCTCTGGTTTAGGTCTTTGAAGAAGAGTTCCTCCAATCCCCTGCCTTGGGGATTAACCCAGTTATGTAGCAAATGCAGTGGGCTTGAAAATTTAACACAGCACTACTCAGATGAGTAAAGACAATTGTTGATCCAAAGCTGCTCCTCTGGCCTCCAGCCCTACTGTGGTAAGAAAATGAAAATTCCCTCAGTTTCTCCTAGGTGAAGTAGTCCCTGTCAGGTTAGTTTCTTTGGATAAATGTTCAGTCCTTCATGTTCCCTTTCCCTCCCTCAGTGTGAAGTTGAGTCTGGACTTCTAGAAGGAGTGGGGGGTCTTGGCTCATGTACCTTCTGTGCCCCTCCTTGTCCTCTGGTGAAGAGTGGCAGGTCTGGATTTGTCCTGGGCCTGCCATCTGCTGAGGTATGACAGTCTCCTAAGGCCTTTTGAGCCATTATGTGTGTTCCCTCCCCCCGCCAACACTACTGAATATTGTGGTTCCAGCCATTTGCGTCTTGTCTAAAAGTCCCTGTTAACTTTCTGTCTGGAAGCAAGGACCCCACCAGTCACAAATCCTTTGTGCCCACACTAGGGCAGGCCGAGACAACTAAATGCCTGGAGCTAACAGACAGCGGGGTGTCCCGAACATGGCCTCAGGGTTCTCTTCTCTCCCTAGCTCCCCTCCAACAGCAAAACCCGAGTTTGCCCTCCAGTTGGATGTGGCTGAATAAGAAACTTCTCCCTGATACTTGTAGGAGGCCCCATGCCAGGTGACCTTGAGCCCTGATGTCCTCTTCCAGAATTTTAGCACAGAATAGTTACAATAGAGCAAAAGCCTCTGACTCTTTCTCCCAGTTCAGCTCACCAGACTCCCCCTCCCCAATTGCTCAAGAAATAGTGAGAAGTCTATAGTACTTCTTCCTTCCCCCAAATGTCCCATATCATAGGTTCCTCCATCCCAGAAGGTATTCCTCCTCCCTTCTCCTTGGGGCAACGATGGGAATATTTTCAAAATGTTTTCTTATAAATTATCTATAGTATAAAGGAAACATCCTGATAGAAAAAGCTTTTTTGACGTTCAGGAATTGCTGGACAAAGGGACATGTATGACATGGAAGTTTTGGAAGAATGTTGTCAATTATCAAGGGAGGGTAACTTAATAGTCCGTTATCCCCCATTACAACAGTGTGGTTAGCTCATCTAATAAGCCAGAAGAAAGCATGGGTTTGCGTGAGACTCTAGACCCGTCCAGTAAGTCAAGTAGTGGCTGGGGCTTCAATAGTGGGGAGGGGAGGGGAGAGGCAAGGCTACCTGGAAGACTCAGCAGCCAAGGTTTGGCTGCCTCCGAAACCTGTGGCTTAGGGAGAAAGTCCAAGGAAACAAGAGTGCCCACTGTGAAAAGAGGGCACCTACAGTCTCAGCAACCATGAAGGAAACGGCTTGAAGCTGTAGCCCAAAGAAAATAGAAATTTTGGTCTCATTCTAAAACAAAGACCTTCCTGGATACTTCCAAGAAAAGGAAACTAAAAACACATAAACAAAAAACCTGCTTCTGGTCTGAAGCTCTGACCATTCTGTCCTTTGAACCTTTTCCCAGCAATGATTTTAAGAACCTTTAAGCCTTTGTTTGTTTTTCGTTTATTATTATTATAGGAATAATGACAGTCCTCTGGGAATGATTGGGGTGATGAGTGCACAAATATGTGATTACAACAAATACCATTGATTATACTCTTTGGATGGATTTATGCTTTATTAATATGTAAAAATAAAATTGATTTGTTAAAAAAATCACTATACCAACAGACTTTACTTCCGGTCACCCTACTTTTGTGACTTCCTATATTATCAATAAAGCTTTGTGCTTTTCCTAAGCTATGCTGACCATTCAAGGTGAAAAGCTTGTCTCTTTAACTTGGTGAACTTGTGCCGTCCCTCTTTGGCAGAAGATGTGGTTTTAAGCCTTGAAGGACTGCAGCGCCGCCCATGGAAACCAATTAAGTCAGAATCTCGGGTGCAGCCTGGGCATCCTACACATTTTTTTTTTAAAGAAATAAAAAGGAATTTTTTTAATTGGTAAAGATGATACTCCCCCCACCCTAGCTCCCCAAAGAAGAAAAAAAAAAAACAACTCTACAGCAAACTTTGGGCTTAGTAGAGAAAAATTTTAAATCAGAACTAGAATTTATTTATTTTTAAGTTGCAGTAAAAATATATATGACCTAAAATTTGCCATTTTAGCCATTTTTAAGAATACAATTCAGTGACCTTAATTACATTCACAATGTTGTATGACCATTATTACCTTTTATTTCCAAAATGCTTTCATCGCCCCAGACATTCTGTTCTGATAAAAACTTATTATTATTTATACGTAGATATATATAATGGTTTTAATAAACTAACTTCACTCAGCAAAAACAACAACAACAACATATTATTATTTCCTCCTCCCCCTGGTTCCTGGTAACCTCTAATCTAACTTCTGTCTGTATGAACTTGCTTATTCTAGATATTTCATATAAGTACAATCATACAATATTTTATGGGGTTTCCAGGGTCCAATGTCATTCATTTGCTTGGTGCTCTCTAGTTTTCTAGTTTGCTGAATGGGTCATCAGCACTTTTGAAAAACTCCCCAGGTGATTGACACACATGGAGGGTTGAGATTCACTGCCCCAAAAGGACTGAGTCAACAAGGACTGCTGCACAACTGCTTTCCTACTGGTCTCCAAGGCTGTTGCCCTGAGATTCAGTTCTGTGGACCATGAAACGTGTGGGATACTCCATCACATCCGAACTGCAGATATTTGTCTGCTGTGCACACGAAGGCATGGCAGATGGAAATGGTCAGGTGAATGTGAGGTGCAGGCTGCCTAATGTGAGGGGACTGCACACCCGAATCAGAAGGAGTGAGGCGCTGAGCCCAGGTGTTCACTGGCAATGCTAAGTATCAACATGGGCTCTGTGCTTTCCACAGTCTGCTCTGAGTTTGTTATTTTTTCCTCATAAGTGTGCTGTCTTTTCCATAATCTGGGACCCTTTGAGAGACTCATGACTTCTCTGAAAATGATCTTTAAAATATTCCACAATATATGTATATTTCAATGTTTTGATGGAGTGGGGGAGTGGGGAGCCATATCTTGAAAGGAGAGAAGCAAGGTGATTTTAAGAGATGCAGAAAGAAAAAGAAGAGGTGCATAAATACTTTGGCCCTTCTACCTCAGGCAGCAACATGGTTCCTTGATCCACCCCAGCAGCTGCAGCTCACTGAGGGGCGTGAGACATCCATCCAGTGTAAACCACGTCTCCAGGTTGCAGGAGCAGCCTGCATGGGCATGTCTGTGGGAGCAGAGCCTGGTCCTCTGCAGTAGTCAGTTCACCCTTCTTCATTGTCCTAACTGCCTGCTGGGTGAGCATTATTCTTTCTCCTGGCAACTCGATCCCATGTTGAGGTCATCTCTCGATCCCATGTAGAGGTTTCTGGGAGATGGAGAGCTCTAGGAAGCACAGACTTTATGATTTTCTCTCGATCCACAGGTCTTGGGGATTTTCTCTTGATCCACAGGTCCACTCTCCCTCTGTGTCCTGGAAGAAAATCTCACGATGGGGCCAGTGGGTGGGAAGCAGGTGAAAGGGTGTTTTAACAGCTGATGAACTCACTTTAGAGGTGGCTATGATAGAACCAGAGTGAGACCATTTAAAATCATGCTTTAAGCTATTTTGATTTCACTCCAGACGATGTACAATTTAATTGTTTTTTTTTTTTCCCGTAGACTGTCTTTTCATTTATTTTTCCTTACATCAAAAATATTTTTAACTAGTAAAAACCAAGGACACATTCAAAATCAGGTAGAAGTATATATATTTTTCCTTTTAATGGCTTAATTTCACACCATCTTCTTTCTTGGCTCTTACTCTGGTAACAGTAGGTCCCCACCTCTCAAGAACATTTCTGAGACAGCTGAGACAGATCCAGTGTTAACACAGGCTCTAAACCAGGGCTTTCTAGAATAACAAGGAACAGTGATAACCAGCTTTTCCCTTTCCTTAGAAAGAGGTTGTGAATCAGAAGGTCAAAATCTCTGTCTCCAAATGTAGGAAAGTTGGAGTTCAATGCAAAAATGGAAACAAAAACATATCAGGAATTAAGTATATAGTATCTTCATCGTACTTCCTCATACACAAAAGGTCAAGATGGTTTTTGAGAAATAAATCTCTGATAATCTGGCTTTTTCTATTAGGAATGGCCCCACTCTGGCATTTTTTAAGGAAGATGTTTTTGTTTCATTTCCTGAAGGGGTATGAAATGTACTAAAAGGGGGTATAATGGACCATAAAAAGTCAACTCACACACAAGAAACTCTCCAGTGTGATGATTTTGGGCTGCTGAGAATATTCAGCACATTATTTCAAAGTAGCAAAATTCAGGGCAATGTGAGAAAAGAGAATTCAACATTTGCTGCTAGGTTCCCCATGTATAAAACCCCCATTTTTTTTCAGTGTATTTGTCAAGGGGCCAAGGGCTCCATCATCAAAATAAGTTATTTTGTACATTGCAGAGCACGGAACAACAGAAGGAAAGCCACTTTCTTGGCGAGCAACAGAAAGGCATTTGGCAAAAGGTCCTCATCAATCTGAAGTGGAAGGACCAGAGCCCAGCGCTTTGTGGCTTTTGTTAGTGTGACTCCCTCTTCCTCTTCTTTGGTTGTGGTGGAGCCAGTGGGAGTTGTTTCTTCTGAACCTTCTGCTGGCTTCTTCTCTTCCTCTTCCTCCTTCTCCTCCTGGGGATAGAGGTTTGTGTATTTCTGCATGCATTCCTGCATGGCCCGGAACTGGTCTACACAGCCTGACCCATTGACATCCTCCATGCTGTAGTGGAAGCAGGAAAAGGCCAACTTGACCTGCTCCCCACGGGGGTGACTAGCCATTCCGTCCAGGTATGAGCAGTTCTAGTTAATGACTCCACTTGGCAGCATCAATGTAGGCTACCTGTAAGGATCATCGGAGCCCCTTCTTGCCCGCAGTTGCCTTCGCAAAGGCCTGGAGCTCAGATCTAGCAGTGGTGGGTAGCAGCTGCCCCTCAGGTTGGGCATGCAGCTCCCAGGCCAGTGCAGGCCCTCATGAATTAATTTTTGTACCACCCTAACCTTTTGGGGCTCCCCAGTCAGGCTCAGGTGCCCCTCTAGTTTTTTTGCAGATTTGGTCAAGGGTCTGTCTCTGGGTAGACCCACCGTTTTGAGGATGGGCTGCAACCTCTCCACCTTTTTTGGAGAAAACTGTGGGAAACCATTTCAATTGCTACTAAGCCTGGAACGAAACCAGAAATTTTAGTCTCTGGTGCTCAATGGACTGTAAATAGCTCTCTTGAAGAAAATTGAGGCAGAGCTTCTGAAGAAAGAAGGCTTTTACACCAATCTTGTCAGTAAGTCCTGATTTTTTAGTAGGAAAACAGGAAGCCTTTCCTGATGGATGGTTAAGCAGAATGTTCACTACATTTCAATACAACCCGGGGAAGACTTAGGAGTGAATGGAAGTATCATTTTCCAAAAAAAATAAGTTTTTGTTTTGTGTTTTGCTCAAATACGGAAAGACCCAAAGCTTATTCTGATAAGGACAAGCTGCTCTTCCAGCTGTGATGCGGCAAACACGTGGTATTTCTCCCTGAGTAAAAAGATAATTAATTCAATGATTAAATCATGGCTTTTAGGAAAAGGAACAACAACAACATTACAACAGAAGGTTTAATTTAATCACATCTGGCTCAGGAAAAATGTTGTGCATAAGACAGAGTCTATAGAAATACACATACGTATATTATGAATACATATAATATCATATAGATACTCCACACATGACTCTCGGTTCCTTAGAAGTATTTTATTAAACACGCTGGGTGTGGGACAAATTAATTGTCATAATTCCTGCATTGACTTATCAGGGTATATTCCCTATTTTTCACTTGAAATGTAAGAGTGCTTATTTCTGCAGTTGTTTCTTCTGGAGGGCTGCAGTTGCCAGCGGTAGGAATCCTGAAAGTTTGTTTACAACACTGTGAAGGAATGCAATAGTTAAAGCCCAATTTTCTTTGCTAGAAGCACCACGTCAGAGTCCCCCAGAAAGGAGTTGCTGCCATCCTCCTCTCAAAAAGAACAGGCTTTGCAAAGGGCTTGTGTTCTAGAGGTCACCACATCGCAGGGACCTCCCCCAATTCCCTCCACGCTCGTCCTTTCTGTTGGGGGAAAAAAACTTTGCATAGGGCCAGTCACATTGCTGTTTCCTGATCTGTAAAGCAGGGGGTTTGGACTGGGTGACCTTTGAGTTCTTTTCAGGGCTAACATTCATTGACCATGAAAGATAGGTAATTATTATCATTGCTGTTTCTGTTTAAAAGGAAGGACTTTGCCTGGCACTAGTCTTTGAAAAATAAATTCAGTAGAGAGAATGAAATGAGATTAGCACAATGCCAAGGAATATGAGGTTAAATCAGGACATTAAAGAATGTTTTAATAGAATTGGCTTAAAATCAGTGGTATAGAGTGTTTCCAAGGAAAACAAGGCTGGGTTTTTCTTCTGGTTCTTGTCCTGGCATCAAGATGCAGCTTTTACTGGCTTAGACAAGTGAGGCCATTTCAGAGATGAAGGATGATGTGTACCCGGGTGTGCACAGTGTGTGTGCATGTGTGCAGGCATGTATCGTGTGTGTGTGCCCAAGTCTTCTGTTTGTGTCATATGTGTGGTGATGTGGACATATGTGTGTTTGCACTTGTGTGCATGCATGTGTATGTGTGATTGCACAAACCTTGCATGTGCATGTATAGTTGCATGTGTGATGGTGTCGGCACATGTGTGCTGGCACGTTTGTGCATGCATGTGCTTGTGCATGTGTGTGCATGTGCATCCGTGTATGTGTGTGCATGCACCAGCATCAATGACTGCTGTGCACTCTCCTTTAACTCACCTTCAGGCTATTAGTGGGTACAGATCAGCTTCTTTTTCTCCTGCATTCAGCACCCAAGTGGCTGGCTGGGCCTATGGCTCACCAGAGCTGGTGTGATTGCAGATCACTTCAGCCGTCAAAACTGCCTGGGGAAAGTGGGGCTTGTCCAGTCTGTTTCAGCATCTGGGAGGGAAAGGGGCATGGCTGTTGATTTCAGAAAATGGATGTGCAGGGATTCACAGCAGATGACATACCATGGACCCAGTTCTGCATGCACAGGCCTGTTTTTTTTGTTTGTTTGTTTGTTTGTTTTTTAATGAATCTGGACATTCCTCTCTTTATTGGACCTGGTCTGGTGTCAACTCTCATTACTCTCCTTCTGCTAAATTCTATGCAGATCCTGACATGTTCCAGGGCTTCCCTGTGGCAGTGCATGTCTGCTCCGTTTTCTTGGGTTCTAAAAAGTCACCATTCTGGGCCCCAGGTGCTCACTCGTCCCCCTGCGCCGCACCCCCCAGGTGTCCTGGAGGATGGCAGGCTTCATGGCCCCCCTTCCTGGGGTGCTTCCCTTGAGCTTGTTCAGCTGCCCAGAGAAATGGGCCCTCTTCACCATCCAGCTCTTTGCTGGGGGGCCTATTTTGTGACCCCTTCACTTTGCTGATTTTCTCCCTGTTCATGCTTGACTTCGTTTGGCCCCCTGCGTTCCCTGCCTCGCAGCTTGTCATCACTGCCTTTTCCTTGAAGGTCTGCTCCTCAGACCCTTCTCTGTGCCCCTACACACAGGCTACCCCATCCAAGCAGCCTGGCATTTTGCTGAGGGTAGTCTTTGCTCTGCAGTGGGCTTCCCACTGCCTTGCAAATGAAATAAAAATCCTCACCAGGGCATGGGAACATAGTACCGGGCAGCTCAACTTACTCCTGTCCCCCCCCCCGCCCCATGCCCTCTCTACATCCCCCGCTTGCTCCTAGGACTTTAACCCAGTACGCGGTCTCCCACCTTCTGGCCAGGGCTTGCTGCTCCCTTCTCCACAGCTTCCCGCACCTCATATTTTGTCCTGCGGCCGGTGCATTTGGCTTACCAGCTCCCCCTCTGTCGGAAAGAGTTTCCTGGTCACCCCCGCAAAGCTGTGCTGGAATTGCTTTCAGAACCTCCCCAGCATGCATTTATACCTCTTTTACTGTGATCACAATCTGCTTTATAGGACCAGTTATTTGTGTCTCCATCTAATCTGGGATTCCCTGAAACCTGGCATCCTCGTTTGCACAGGATCAACCTAAGTGAGTCAGCAGGGATATGGCAAATGAAGCCCACACTGAGATCAGACAGGCCTGCAGTGGAGTATTAGCTCCATGATCTTGGCCAAGTCACCTGACCTTTGGGAACCTCAGTTTGTCCAACTGTAAAATGAGGATTATATTTTCCTCAAAGGCCCATTCTGTAGCTCACATGAGATCACATCTGTTAACTATCTTTATAATTACCAAGTACAGTGCAAGTGTAGGTATGAACAGGATACACATGGTGAATTAAATTCATCGTTTTGCTAGTCTGTTCCCAAATCGCCAGGGCCCAGGGACCCAAAGCCGGCTAATTTGTGCGAGCTCCACCCACACTCACAGCTGTCTCTCACCCCTTTTCCCTTTCTGTGGGGCCTCCCATGCCTGTCTCTGAGTTTACAATGGCCTGGGAGCTGCCACGGCCCATGCCACCTTCCCCTGTATGCCCACCGGGATTTCTGCTGGCCCAGGAGCCTGACTGCAGAAGGGATTTGTTTCCATGGATTTTAAAGATTATTGTGGGCTTTAATCTTGGTATGTAGGGCTGAAAGTGGAACTGGGGCCAGGCCAAAGTGTGGCACGTAGTCCCTGCTGCAGTAAAGGTGCAAAACCACGGAGATGTGTAGGCGGAGGCCTGGAAGCCCCAAGTGCAGGGGCTGCTGATGCTGGAGCCCCTCCGGCAGCACATTTTGCAGGTGCCATTACAGCGCTCGCAAGGGCACCTGGCCTCTTCCCTAGACGTGCAGGAATGGCCGAGGGCCCTGGCTGGTTTTATTTGCCCTGCCCCAGGTTCTCTGAGGCTGCTGTGGAAGGACAAAAATGAACTCCGGAGCGCAGCAGTTTAACACTTGTGTGTGGCTGGATTTGAATTTGGTCTATGACGGATTCCTGGGCTTGTGTGTGGGAAACTCTGCAACTTCATGGATGCCCCAGAGTCCTGTGTCAGTCCCTAAACACATGGGGCCTGCTCTGGATGGGATTCTAGATCCGTCCAGGGCAAATGGGAAGGAAGAGCCCACTGAAACTTCTGGGCCTCAGGCTTGGAGAAAGTGGGTTGGGGTGGGGCAGAGAGGAGTAAGAGTGTGGGTGCAAGCACACAGAGGAGAGGGTAGACTTTCCCAGTTCCTTCTTTACGAACTTCCCTTTCCCACCCTGTTCTTTCTCTGGACTGTCAGTTTAGACGTCATCTGAATACAATCAGTGAGGCTTAGCTGAGGGCTGGGGTTGGGGGACAAGTCAGGGCAGAGAGGGACAGACTTTCCACCCGGCTCAGAGGCCCTGAGAGCAGCCAAGGTGTCCTTCAGACTCTCCCAAGTGCTGGAGCTTCCTGACCACCCCATCCTTTTCCGTGAAGCCAGAGAGAGGAGTTGGCAAGTGCAATCCACATTCAGAGGCATTTGCAGAGTCCAGGTTCAACGCCTTTCTGAGCCCTGTTAACAGGGGACCAAACTCACAGGGAGTTCTGTTATTGTAAACACAGGCAGACAGACCCCGGTTGATGGACAGGAGGAATTCGACCTGGCAAAAAGCCATCAGCTCTCTGGGATGCATTTTACCATTGCCGGGGTAATTTGCTAGAGTTTTTCAAAAAGACAGAGGGCCAGGGCAGATGGGCCTCGCTGTCATAGCGGTTTTGGTGGAGCTCGCCATAGCCCTAAGGTGCCAAACGTGCCCTTGAGGTGGGTTCTAGCTCTGACCTCAAGCTCTCTATGAATTTCTTCTACTTGTTGCTCAGAAAAGTCGCTGCCCACAAATTTCATTCTCAATTGGCACCTAAAGGACCAGAGAGGTTAAACAAACAGCCCTGGCCTATGAGGCCCACTCACTACAAAAACCACACGGCTGCCAGTGCCAAGTACCAGAAATGCATTGGCTTTTATAATGGGAAATTTATTAGGGGTAAAAGCTTACAGTTCTGGGGCTATGAAATGTCCAAATCAAGGCACCATCAGAGATGCTTTCTCACCAAAGTCAGCTCTGGGTCCCTGGGGTCCTGCCACATGGCAAAGATGGCGGCTGATCTCTGCCAAAGTCCCTGCTTTCCCCTCCAGAATCTCCTGTCTGCTGGAGCTCAGCTGTGGGCAACCAGGCATAGGGCTTGTTTTTTTCCAGGCCTCCTCTCTCAGTCTTGGCTGCTCCTCTTTTTTCCTAAGTTCAGCTGTGGGCTATCAGGCATATGGCTCTTCTCTTCAGCCTTGAGCTGCTCCGTGGGCCCAGCCTCTTGGGGACTTTGTGCTTAAGCTTCAGCTGCTAAGATCCTTGAGTCTTCTTTCAAATGGCAGGGTCAAAAAATGGCAGCTTCCCTTTTCTGTGTGTCTTTCCCTGTGTCTCCGATTCTATAAGTCCCAGCAAGAGGGCGGAGACTCTATCTGAGTCACGCCTCACTGACATCTCCAATCAAAAGGCTCTCACACCTACAGGAATGAACTAGTTAAAAGACATAATCTTTTTCTTTTCTGGATTCATAAAAGTACTTCAAACTGTCACATGGGGAATCTGAAGCTTAGAACCCACAGCCTTGCCGTTTTGTGTTGAGCAAGTATGTACAGTAAGGCTGTGTGATAATTTCTCATCCAAAGTGACATTTTTGAGGGTGAAAGGGGGCACCACTGATAGTCATGCTGGGCCACCAGTGTCAACCCCGGCAGGTGGGCACATTAGGTAATTTTTATGAGGACATCGATGGATCTTAAATTTGAACTCATCAGAATTTATGGAGTGCTTTACGTTTTCAATCATTTTTATTGTTTCCATTCATGAGAGTCCTCCTGTGTGGTTAGGCTGGCTGTCCTTATACCTAATGCTAGTATATGGAGAAGCTTCCCCACCCCAGCCCTGTTGGGGGCTAATTGCAAATGTGTCCCTTAACTCTTCCTGCCTGCATTAACATCCCAATCTCTATGACCTCCTCAAAGTAACATTCTTAGATGGTTCAAAGAGAGCTGGCATCTCCACAGAAGTGAGTCTTTGGTGTGCTCCTGGGGTGCCTCTTGTTTGCTTGCCCCTTGTCCATGTTTCTAGTCCAGAGCAAATGGTTAGCTGATGTCCAATTCTACCACCTGGAATCAAAAGGGGACTCCCATGAGGTTGGCTCCCCAGCCTATTTCTTACTGTGTTACTGTAATAAAAGAGGTTCAACCAAAATTACAGGAGAGCCCTTTGCCTCCAAACCTCTCCATTTCTCAAATCCACCAGAGCCCCTGTGGTCTTGGCTGTGGATAGTCTTTTCTGGAAGAGGTGATACAGGGGAGACATTAAAAATCTGGGAATTGGACACAGACCCTTGGTTTCGAATCTGGACTCTTCCTATTCTTGATGGTTCAGCATTTTCAGCCTCAATTTTCTCTTCTGCAAAATGAGGCACATGATACCTATTTTATCGGGTTGGTTGTGAGGAATGAACGGACTCTTGTCCATAAAGCATTCAGCCACCTCCTGGCTCGTTGTGAGCCTTCAATAACAGGGCAGCTGTTGTTATCATTATCAAAGCCTTTGGCCCCAAGACAGCAGAGGCAGCACTCGGTGAATAGGGATGACTATCCACAGTGTGACCTGCAGGATGCATTCCTGCTTTGGAAGCACCCTCCTTGCCTTTTCTTTGAGAGCATGCACTCCTGAGAACTAACTAGACCGGACCATAAACTCTGCGAGTGAGAATCCTGTCTGACTTACCTCCCATTACCCACAGTTGCTGCGATCCTATTTTCTAGACCCCAGATCAAAACTATAGTCTGACCATAAAAAAGGAATGTTGTAACCAGCGCTGTCACACCAAGTTTGGGGAGCGTGGTTTCCTCACCCATTTGTGCTTTGCGCATAACTGGCCATCCGTAAACATCTGTGGATGTGGAATAAATGAACGGATACCACTGCTACCTTGACTGGTGTGTGTGTGTGTGTGTGTGTCTGTGTGTGCTTGCTGCATCCGTTAAGGCCACAACAGGAAGCAGTCTTCAAATGAGAATAATGTAAGGAGAGTTTCATAAGAGACTGATTCTAAGAGTGTGGGTGGGATATAGAAGAATCCCAGGGATGATGCTAACAGAGGAGCTGTACTGCTCCTAGGCCCAAAGGAAAGCAGGGAAGGGGCAGAAAGAGGAACCCAGGAGAAGCGTGTTGCCTACAGAAGCCCCCTGAGAGGAACCTTCAGGGGAAAGCGAGCCTGGCCTCCCCTATCATCTCCCTCAGATGCTTGGCTGGTTCTTCCCATTGGCTGAGCCCAGCAGGTGGCCAGAGGGGCAGGGAACCGGGGATGGGGTCCCTCAGCAGGCAACGTGGGGCGGGTGGAGGTGGGCTGGGAGTTCTGAGAGCCCACGCTCTCTCTGCAGTTCCGGTGTATTTTGGTGAGGTGAAATTAAAGTGAAAAGGATGATCAGAGGTGTTGTTCTTTAAGAGGTCCCCTGCCTGGAAGATGGCTTCCTCCATCTCCTTGGCAGGGGTCACCCACTCTCATCACCTTTAGACAAAGAGGGGTTGCTCCTCAGCCCTAAGTCCACCCTAGTGTCTCCTGTTATAGTGAATGCCGTCCTCATGTAGGAGCTCCTGAACAGCAGGGCTCTGTTTTGCTGGACCGGCACACAGTAGGTGCTCATCATTGTTTGTTGAATGAATGACAAAGCTGCCCATGAAATGAGGGGACGCTTGCCTTTGGACTGCAGTAATGCCTTCCCTTGTTTTTCTAGATTAGAGCCCAGAATGCAATGCCCCTCACCGGCAAATATATCTATCATGCCTTAGAGAAGTAAGCGACCAAGTGAAAGAGGCAAAGGGTGAATTTTGAACAGCTGGAGCCTGTTAGCAGCGGCTGAGAGAAGAATCCAAGCGAGCAGGAAGGTGTGGGTGGAAAGAGGTTGTCAGAGGGAAAGGCCGGAAAAAGGAATCTCTGTTTATTCAGGAGTATTGTAGAGGAATCTTGGCATTGCTTAGATTCCCGGGAACATCCCTTTGCTTTCTGGATGCTCTGCAAAAAGAGATGCTAAAACAAATGGTGCGCGTCCTGTTATGATCCCAGGCATTGCAGGAGGTTTGCAAAGGCTGAACAGTTAAAAATCTCTTTACCAGACTTGTTCCTTGTGGTTTTGTTCATTTTTGGTCACTTGTGTGTGCATGTGTGTGTATGTGCACCTATGTGTTTGTGCATGTAGGTGTGTGCACACATGTGTATGTGTACATGTGCATGTGTGTGTTTGGGTACACATGTATGTGTGAACACATGCATTTATATGTGTTTAGGTGTATGTGTGTGTGAATGTGTACATGTGCAGATGTGTGTGTGTTTATGAGTGTGCATATATATGCGTGTTTGTGTATATGTGTGCACATGTGCCATGTGTATGTGTGTCTCTGTATGTGTGGATGTTACCCTGACCCAAGGGGGGTGGGTCTCTCAGGCTCTAGCCAGGAGTGAGAAGGGGGCAGAGAAACATTTATGGGAGGAAGGAATGCGAGTGGGGAGCACTTCTCACTGTAACCTGCTCTACACACAACTTTTCCTTCCCTTGTTGAGTTTTCCCAGGCACTTGACACAGACTTGACATCCTTCACTGGGTGAGGTTAGTCCACAAACTACAAGTATTTACTGAGTGACCACCATATGCATGGGGGTGGGGGGCGCAGAATTTCTGCTTCTGTTCTGTTGACTTTGCATTTGCACATAAGTGCCTGGGTTTTCCTGGAGCCAAAAGGTAAATGTTGACCTATATAATGATCTCTTTGCAAACAGCAAGAATGCGGAACCTTCCATTGTGCCTTCCGTGCCTCCTCCCTTCTTTGTTCTGGAAGCATGGCCATGGGCTCATGAAGAGACCTGTCCGCCCCATTTTGCCAACAGGGAAAATGAAGCCCTGGCAAGTGTGAGCATGAGCAGATTCACAAGATGATGTCGGACTCCTGACCCTCATTTTCCCATTAGATGACATTGCCTTTCTAAAATGTGGCTAAAAGCTGTAGTGAGAAGAACATTATTTTAAAGAGCAAATGCAAAGCAAATATTCTCTTAATGGTAACAGCCAGAAAGATGAGAGCTAAATACTGACTCAGGGAAACTCGAACCTTCCTGTCATAAGTTCAGCTCAGCTAGGACTAGAAACATTTAGGTTGACAAAAAAAAAAAAAAAAATCATCACCAAGTTTTCCATTTATTCTGGAAGAGTCTACAAGACACCAAAAGCATTTCTGAGTATCACTGCCTAGGGGCTTAACTTCTGTTCACAGACATAGTTCCAGCTTCCACAAATGCCATCCATGGCTTAGCATAAGTCCTGAAAGTGAGATTGATCAAGACATGAAACCCAGATGCAGGAATAATCTACAGAAATCTTAAGAAAGCACCAAGAAGGTATTCATACTGGTGCAGTGTGAGGTCTGTGGCAGCACCTCGCCCCCTTCCCAGCTTTCTGATCCCCCTGCCCGAACTTCGAGGGATCCACAGGAGCATGTTTGTTTCCAACTTTCCTATGCTCCAGGTTCTGACATTTCCACCACGAGATACATGTTTTGTTCCTGTGGTTTTAAAGGCCTGGGGCTCTCTAAAGACACACAAATGGTCTGACTTTGAAATGGCTTTTCCTAACTATGAGGAACTCCTTTGTCAAACTCTCCTATCTACCTTCTTCCTTATCGCAAAGTTCTCTTCAGTTAGTACTTTCACTAGTATAACTATTCAATAACTAGCTTTTCTTTCCACTTAAGATTATTTTCTTAAAAAAAAAAAAAAAAGTAAATTCAACAATACTGAGAAATTGGAACTCCTTCCTTCAGGGAACTGCGCCTTCCACATTCTGTGTTGTTCTGGGGATGCGTCCAGGCACAACTCCCATCCCCCTCCCCCAATGGCACCTGGAACTGCCTGTGAACCAGGTCAGGCAAATCGCGCAGTATTCCCCAGGTGAAATCCAGGCCGTGCCTGTGACTGGGGGCAGGCACGTGACCCAGAGTGGACCTGTTGGCCTTTTCCTGGAATATTGTATATGAAAGTGCAAAGTACCCAGAAATGTGTTGGCTTTTATAAAGGATATTTATTTGGGGTAAAAGCTTACAGTTCCAAGCTCATGGAAAGTCCAACTCAAGGCACCGTAAGACGTGCTTTCCCACCCAAGTCGGCCGCCACATCTTGAAGCAAGATGGCGGGTGATCTCTGCCTGGTCTCTGCCTTCCCCTTCAGAGCCCAGCTGAGGGCAACCAGACATAGAGCTTGTCTCTTACTGGGCCTCTTCTCTCATGTTCAGGAGCTCTGCTTGCTTCCCAGTTTCAGCTGCAAGCTATCAGGCAAATGACTCATCTCTCCCAGAGGCCTCAGCTCCTTGAGCCTCTCCTTTCTGTCACATGGCATCAAATATGGCAAAGCTCTCTTTTCTGGCGTGTTTCCACTTTTTATCAGACAAAGCAAGAGGGTGGAGGCTCCACATTAGTCCAACTGAAAAAAGGCCTCACACCCACAGGAGTGGACCAGCCCACAAACATCACCTCTCTCTTTTTAGGATTCATAAAATAATTTCTAACTGCCACAGAAGGCAAGGACAGAGAGGCTCTTTCTCCCTTTTTGAAACATGAACTGGAAGGCTATGATCTCAGGGCTTCTGCAACCTTGTTCCAGCAATGGAATAAGAGCCTGACAAGTGACACACAGAGAGTAGCGGACAAGTGGGGAGACTGAGGAGAGAGAGGGTCTTGATGATGCTTTCTGAGTCTCAGACCAAACTTCCATCCTTTACCACAGTGGGTCTCAAACACTGGCATGTATCAGCATTGCCTGGAGAGCTACCAAAGTACACTGTGCCAGTTTGCGTCTTCTGTGGACCTCAGAAAATGGACCTCTTAGAGTCCATTCCTGTGCGTGTGGACTCCATGTAAGTAGGATTTTTTGGCATGTGGGATCTTAATTTAAGATGCAATCCACCTCATTCAGGGTGGCTCTTAATCCTTTTACTGGAGTCCCTTATAAATGGAAGACTGAAAAGCCATAGACACAGAAAAAAAAAAGCCTCAGAAGAAGGAGAGGTTGTGGAGGCTGGAATCAGTGAAGCACAGAGGCAAGGAAAGAGGCCACCGAGAGGCGAGGCACACAGAGCAGCTCGAAGCCAAAGAAACGAGGCCCAGAGGATAGGGGAGAGACCAGCAGACTGTCAGTGAGACGAGCCCACAGCTGAACTCGGAGAGAAAGTAAGCCTGGAGGAGAAGGTGCAGACCGGCCACCATTTTGCCTTGCCGCGTGGCAGGAGTCCAGGACCACCAGCAGCTGACTTTTGGTGAGACAGCATCTCTGATTTGGACATTTTCACAGCCTCACAACTATAAGCCTTTAACCTGATAATTCCCATGATCCTATAACCTGATAACCCATTTCTGGTATAGCGCATTGGCAGCCTTTAAGCAAACTCAGACAGACACAGGCCCATCCAAGTGGGGTGGGGCCAGACCCTCTGTGCTTCCACCACGTTCTTTCTCCGGGTGATTTGGGTACTCACTGACGCCTGAGAAGGACAGATTTACAAGCATGTGAACCAGCACGTCTCTTCTTTTGCTGTGGCTTTCCCACAGCAAATGCCCAGCACTCCACTTATGCAGCGAATGCAGCAATCCTCGGGTCCCTGGTTGCAGGCAGCTGCTTAGTGATTTGCACGTTTTGCTCATGAGAAATTTGCTCCATGGACCCAGGGGTGGCTGGAGTGAGGCACTGATGTGGTGAAAACAGGCGGAGCACCTCCCTGGCCTCGACCATTGTCTGAAGGTCGTTCCCTGAGCTGGAAGAAGTTAGGGCCTCCTCAACGATGAGGAATTTGGTGGAGGAATGTGGCAATGAACAATAAACCACAACAGAATTAGAAAGAGCTGCAGATGCAGGGCTCTGCTTGCCCTTTGCCTCTGTGCCCCACTGAGTGCTGGTTCTTTCTCTTCAGCCATTTCACGGGATGAGACTGTCACCAGCTCTGGGGCTCCACCCAGAGAGCTGAAAGGTCTCAGCTAAGCCCCTGTGTTTGACCTGGGTTGGGTTTTATCCTTTTGTCCTGGACAACCCCTGTGCCTCGGGAGTAGCAGCTTTTACAGAAGGAGCCAGTAGGATGCCAGGCAGCAGACGACAGCCACCCCTTCTCACAGTGCTACTGACTAGTTTAGTCTTCTCACACCCATCACCTCATTTCATCTGCATAGCTATCCTGAAGGTCCTGAATATTACTTTTTCTGATGAGGCTCAGGGAGGCTAAGTAATTTTTCCAATGTCACACAGCTCTGATGTGGCAAAATCAGGATTTGAACCCTGGTCTACTAAGAGCATTCCCTGCAGCTGTAAGAATAAACTTTTCAACCCTGAAAGGACACCCGGATAGCCTATCAGAAAATCCACTAAAGGGTGAATTATTTAACCCCTTTAAGCCTCCTTTCTCCATCCATTAAACAAGATTGATGCTAACGTCCCATAGGGTGGTTAAAGCCAAAAAGAACTGCTACACGTAAGGCACAGCTTGTCTAACGCATCGTAAACACTCAAGAAATGTCAGCCAATATACTTTAGAGTGAGAATGGGATAGAGTTTGGGATGGAGGAGAGGGCTGCTTCAGGAACTTCTCGGAGAAACTGCTGCCTAATGAGTGTTACCAGAAGGGACAATGCTTGAATTTTTATTGTGGAATGTGATACGAGGTTGGGCATTAAACAACGATATAAAGTAGCTGAACAACTCAATTCATTCAACAACTGTTTAGTGAGCCCCTGTTAAGAGAGAAGGTAGACTCTGAATTAAACTTGAAAGAAGAAAGCCAAGTCTTTGCTCCTGCAGAACCTATAATCTAGTAAGACAGGCTGAGCTTAGATTTGTGATTCCATGGAAATTAAATATATGTTTATTCAGAGCAATGCAACCCAGTATGAGAAGCAGTGGATGCTGGATATCAGTTTTTAAAATTACCTCCAATCAGAGACTCTTCATAGCCAGAGGATGTCACATTAGGTCCTGTTAGGGAGGTTGCAATGACATGGTCACACCTGGAGAGTGCTACTTGCAGCATAAACCTGCTGAAACATTTTATTTTTTTTGGTGGAGGGTGGGGAAAGGTAGTTTGCAGTCTTCAAGAGGCTCAAAAACATTCATGTGCTTTGATCCATAATTCCATTCTTGGGACTTTAATAACAAACAATGTGAAATAGGAAAAAATAAAAAGCTATACACTGAAAGATGTTCTTTGTCATCTAGACCATGATAAGAGAAAAAAAATCGATGGCACCTTAAACATTTGGTGATAGGGAAATTGATTTTTTCTTTAAGATGTATTTTATTTAGTTAGTTCTCCTCCCCCACCCCAATTGTTTTGCACTTGCTGTCTGCTCTCTGTGTGTTCTTCTGTGTCTGCTTGTCTTCTCTTTAGGCAGCACTGGAAACCGATCCTGGGACCTTCTGGAGTGGGAGAGAGGCGCTCAATCTCTTGTGCCACCTCAGCTCCCTAATCTGCTGTACCTCCCATTGTCTCTCTTCTGTGTCTCTTTTTGTTGTGTCATCTTGCTGCACCAGCACTCCATTCAGGCCAGCACTCTGTGTGGGCCTGCTCGCTACATGGGCCAGCTTGCCTTTCTCCAGGAGGCCCCGGGAATCGAACCCTGGACATCCTATATGGTAGATGGGAGCCCAATTGCTCGAGCCACATCCATTTCCTGGGAAATAGATCTTTAAAATTAAAAATCAACCTTCTTGGAAAGTAATGCTCAAATTTGGGACCCAATTTGCAACCCAAGGAAGTTGAGGCCAAGAGTCAGTGTCAGACTTGCTGTAACTTGTGCAGACAAGTAGACCCAGGCTTCCTCAGTCCTTGGTCAGGAATCCTAGTTCTCTCTCAATAAAGTACCTTCTCACTTCTAAACAAGCCTTCACAGAGTGAAATTCTTACCATTAGTATTGCAAAACTAGGAGGCCAAATTAAAATGACCTTGAGACTATGTCAGTGAGACTATGTTGTTAATGTTTTTTTAAAAAGTATTTTTTAATGATGGCTCAACCAACCAAATCTTAGGAAAAGGAACTTACTTGCACCCAAAACATGTCTTGAACTTGTTAACTGTAAAAACTCAGGTAGCCTCACAATAAAACAATGTGGGCCTGGTCCTCAGAGGAACAAGAGGAAAAGTTCAATTGTTTGCCAGATTTTAATAGTAGCTCCTATGGCTGCAAGCATCATCATTTAATTACTGTGAAACAGGTGGTGGTATGTGAGGTACAGAAACTGGAGATACACACCTGACTTCTGACCTGCTGAGGGGCTTTATGTCAGTATATCAGCCAGGACTCGTACTGCTAGTAGTGTCAGAAAACCTATGGAAATTTGCTTGATTAAATTAAAAAAAGGAGGGGTGGAATGTATTAGCTGGCATATGCTGAAAACCCCAGGGTGAGCCTCCTTCAGGCGAAGCTGGATCAAGGCTCAGATGACATCATCAGGACTCTCTCTCCTGGCTCTGCCCTCTTTTGGGCTGCAGACTTGGGCCATGTGTGACAGCAAGATGGTGGTGACAGCTCCAACCCCTGTGGTGTCAAGGGGGGAAAATAGGAGTCCTGTTCCCAGAGTCCCAGAGAAATTCCCACTTCCTCTCACAGTCAAACGATGGCCTTGTACCAATTGCGGAGACCGGGGAAGTGCATCATGTGACCAGCTCTGGCATGGTGGGGGATGGGGCATGGCCTCAGTCAGCTAGAGGTCACCGCTATTCAGGGGTGGGGGGTGGGTTGGCTGTAGGGAGGCCCTCAGGACCCAACTTACTGGTAGAGAGAGAGTAGCCACCCCATGGCAAATCAACAGAGGCCCACTTCAGTTGGCCTATGGTCATTTTATTTTAGCTTTGCTGGAAAAAGGCCACTAAGAACAAATTCAGCAGATCGCAGACTTGTACTGAAGAGAAGACACACAAGAGTCTAAGGAGTGCTGCCTCTTTTCTCTAAATAGAGCATGGTTTATACTGTCAAAGACAGATGCTTGTTTATTCTGTGCTGAGAGCTCTCCAGCCAAGAGGGTTCCAAACATCCTCCCCTTGGCAGATTGTTCCAGGGCTTTGCAACTTGTCCTAGATAATGAGGAAATTTGGGATAGGCAATTTAAAATGAAGTAATAAATACATTTGGAGGAAAGCAAAAGGCCTGAGTTATTTCACAATCGTGGAATTCAGAGCAATTAAAAGGTAAATAGTCTTATTGGCTCAAAAAGAAGAACCCTTCCATCTATGAAACAACTCTTTTTGGATTATTTTGGCATCCCAAGAGACTTTCTCTGTGGTTTCATTATAAAATATTCTATTATAAAATAACTCCTCATGTTTGCATTTTATATGGTCTCTTCTTGTTGGGCCTGTGAAACATGAAACAATTCTCTGCATTTATTTGCCATAATTCACATCTTTTGATATACTATTAATTCACACCCTCTCCAGAAATATAATTTTGGTAGCAATTTTCATTATGAAATTGTTTATAACATATAAACTTGAGATAATTGAAAGCTTGTTTACTCAAATTGCCAATGCCAATGATATTAATGGGTTTTAAAAGTAGGACAAATTTTTGGACCTAGTCCCTGAGATGATAAACATTTGAAGACAATTTTTTACTGATGCTGAGGAGATGAAACTAATCTTTCTGAATTGAAAAGAACATTTCCTTCCAGATCTTAATAACCAAGCTTGAGTCTGATGTTTTCTCATCCACATGAGATATTGCCTAGGAACTAGCAAATCTAGAGCAAATTTGGAATAAGTATTCCTATGATGGATACCAGTTTTTTGAGTTCCATTGTTTCACTTTGGTTACAAAGCAACCTCGGTTATCATCTTTGGAAAAGCATACCCATAAGCTTTATTATGGTCGTGAACATCTTCTATTGGGCTACATTTTTAGGAAGCCCAGAAAGTGTGCCAGGCTACGGAGGAAGTCGAGCAGATAATTGCCTGCAGCATCATTCAAAGGTTGCTAGAAGGGATCTTGCCTAAAGATTAAGGTCTTGCAGAAATTGCCCCAAACAGGCACTCGACAAATATTTGTGCAATGAAGAAAAACAAAAAATGAATGAATCATCATGAAGTCATCTTGCAGACAAAATTAGAAAAACACCATCTAGACAAGTTGCCTCCCGCAGTCCTAGCCTGGTCTACTCTTATCAGTGCCACAGCAGTGACAAATACCCTTAGCTTAAAGACTATCACATCAGAACTCAGGGAAGATAGCTCCTGCTTCCCCGAGGGAAAAAGAATTATGAACTGTGATGTAACCTTCAAAAATTCAATTAATCAGCTTTTTGACTTACGAAAAATAAAATGTAATTCTCTTTGTTCTGCTGTACTGGCAGATTTTCTCTCTCAAGGAGAAACCCTCCACCACCACCTCTAAGTAGTTGGAGCCCCCAGTGAATTAGTCCCAGAGGGTGCTGGGTTCATAGACACCACTGTGGGGGCAGCCCCACCAAGCGACTGGAGTTGACATCGTCGTTGAAGTTGTTGCTTGCACGATGCCTCATTTCTTAAGGGCTCAGTTCAGTAGGTTTGCCAAAGTGTTGTTGGAAATTCATGTATTGTTTTTCATTTCTCCCTGTTTTTCTGTTTTTGTTTGTTTGTTTGTTTGTTTGTTTTTTTGTGGCTGGAACTCAGGAAGAAGTGGAATTCCAGGAACTGCCTAGATGCCTCGAGTTGGAACAGCACGTGAGAGCAGGTAGTGTTCTCCAGCGCGGCACCTCTCTTTTTGAACTGTCATTGCTGTCCTGGACAGCAGGCTTGGAGACTCCCAGTTGGAGGTTCCTTTTCAGATGGCAAAGGAAAATCTGTTCCCTTTAATTGGAAACATGTCTAGGAATGTCGCTTTTGATGTATTCCAGGCACGGCATCTGGACAATCTGGTCATGGTGCAGAAAATAGCTGCTGCTGCCTCTCTTTGATTGACTTCAGTTCTTGATGAACAAATACTTGCAAGGAAGTAGATACAAAATGAGAATGATGCGGAAATGTCAAAGTCAGTAGTACTGAAATGAGTAATGTGGTTTTTTTTTACTGAAATATTTATGATTATCTTGGAAAATGTTCTTTAGATACAAGTTTGCTGGTTTTTTGATGTTGGTGTAGCATTAAATATGCAGCTTTGAGAAAGCTATTTACCTCATTGTGGGAATTCCTATGAGATAACTTGGAAGAGAGCAAATGACAGGTGAATTGAAAACTTAGTTTATGATGAAGATCTGTAATGATAATGCAATGTAATGGTCATAAAAAGAAATACAAGTTGAATGGACCTTAAATGAAAGCTAAATCTTAATTTCTTTCAGTCTCTAGTTTCCAACTACTTTTAGTATGGTGTTTGATGTGATTTCGTGTTAGAAGAGAGCTCCAGATGTGTTTCCTCCTGGCAGAGTCTCCTGCTCTTGTAATTTAATGTAAATCAGGAAGCAGGATTAAGAAATCAGAAATGGTAACAAAAAAGAGTCTGCAAAGTGAGGGGAAAAGGTGGAACCCCACCTGGTATGGACGGAGGAAGGAGAATTGACAATTAACCAGCTCCACCATCTTCCTTCATACCTCTCCAAATTGCCTGTACAAATGTGCGATAACAGACATTGCTTTAGTTTGTGCCTCTTCCTGGGAAACTATCCCCGTTCAGGGCCTTTCACAGCTCAAATGCCCCATGCCAGAGAAAACTTCCCTGACTACATTGCCATGTCACTTTTCACCCCATTGCCCATTTTTAATTTTTTCATGGCACTCACTACTATCCCAAATAACCTTTCTTCTGATAGGTTTATTTGCTTATTGTCTCCTAGACTCTCTGGTTTAAGGGTATCCCTAGCAATTTGGAGACTGCCTGGCATGTAGCCATTCAGAAAAAATAATCTTGTTAGATGAATCCTCTGTCCACTTTGTGCAAGGTACTTCTTTCATTCTGTAATGGGAATGCAGTGGGGTGGGTTTGATGTGAGCCAACTCCATGCCTATTGCTAGATATCTGGGACATGAAAAAGAATAATACATGGCACTTGCCCTCACAGAAACAAATTATATCTAAGAGACAGACATGTTTAGAGCATGAGAAATAATGTGAAAAGATTGATATACTCAAAGTGCTACTGGGAGTATGAGGGAGGATGGTTGGATTTGCTTTGGGGAAGTAGAATCAAAGGAGTCTCCTCAGAGTTCATGGTCCTTGTGATGGATTTTGGAATTTGGAAGTGGGGGCAGAATTGTAGCATTCATAGCATATTCCTGAAAATTGTTCCAAGTGCCACTTTTGCACACTTATCCTTGATTTTCAATTCCTCGGTTTGAGTTGGAGACTGACATATTGGTCATTGCCTGATCAATGCAAATTTGGCCACAAGAGTGTCTTTGTTTGCTAGAGCTGTTATCACAAATATCACAAACTGGTTTTGGGCTAACAATGGGGATTTACTGGCTCACAGGCTTGAGGCTAGAAATCCAAAATCAGGATATCGGCAAGGCTTGCTTTTCTCCCTAAACCTAGCATTCTGGTGCTTGCTGCTGGCAATCTTTGGGGCTCCATGGCTTGCATCTCTGCCTTCACACGGCAATGTCCTCTTTTTTCTTTGGTTCTTCTAGTTTCTCCTGACTTCTGGCTTCTTCCTATGTGGCCTTCTCCAACTTTTGGCTTCTGGTTATTATGACCCACCATCCTTCAGTTGGGCCATATCTTCACTAAAAATATTATCTTCAAGAGATCCTATTTACAATGGGTTCACACCCATAGGAATGTGGCTTGAGATTAACAGCTTGTCTAAATTGGGGTACATAATTCAATCTACCACAGAGAGACTCAGAGATTGAACCATTTCTGAAAACCTTTCCCAGCTGCTGTAAATGGTATCATTTGCCCTCTTGGCAAAGAGCCTGCTCTATTTTGAGGATTTTTGTTCACATCCAGAGCCTATCATCTGCTCCTGGTGGGATGGCACCACTGATGACCAGGGCTCTTGGCATCACAGGTGATAAGTTAGAGCTCCGATTCTCAAACAGTCTGCCAAGGACACTAGGTCCTCAAGCACCGCAGAATGTGTTACTAGAAATCTAGTACATTGGCTGAGCTTTCCCTTAGCAAATGCATTCAGAGTCAGGGATCCCTGTGAAAAATAATTCAGCAGAAAAGGAGTGATGAAGCTTCCTCAGAAATCTATAATCCCATTTTTTTTGCATACGTGATCAGCATGTTTTAGATTTTGAACATGCAACTAAACAGCTTATTTGTGTGTTCTATTTTAAAAACAGTCTTCTGATAATAACCCTATTCTCAAAGTAGAAATTCCAAGCAGAAAAAGCAGGGAGTTCCTCTCTGTTCCTAAAGAATGCTTGGGTCCGCTAGCTTTGGAGCTCACTGTACAGCTGACTTCTTTATTCAGAATTTATTTCCTAATGTTGACATCGTTTCCTTGGTGTACTGTGTCTTTAGTTTTAGTCCCTTCAGTTCTGATCTGCCATATTTCTTAACTGTTCTTGGAAATCCTGTTAGGTATAAGATGAGTCTGCTAAATTATTTGGCAAATATGAACATGCCATGCATTAGTTCAGGAAATGTTTATTGAATGTCTGCTACATGCTAGACACCATGATAGGGATCACACTAAGGTAGAGCGGTAAAGACGGCAGACAGGAAGCCGTGTCTCCCCGAGCTCACAGAGAAATGGGAAAAGCTGCCATTACTTGAGTGAAAAGGAAAATGCAAATGACACAGAAAGCAGGGTGATCTGCCAGTCTTGCCATCACAGAGCTTATCATTAAATAGGGTCGGGAAAAACTTGGATGCAACAAGCTAAGACAAAAGGTAGTGTATGGCATGTGCCAATACAGAGACAAGAGAAGGGGATGGGAGCACAACAAGGGAAAGGGAGCTCAATTTAGGGGTCCAAGAAGTTTTCCAAGAGGGCGTGTGTGGCATATGAGTTACACCTCAAATGTGCCATATGAAATTCCTTTGTGAGGACAGGCACATAAGCCAGGGTATTTATAAATGAAAACCAAATACTGTAAACTAAATCCAAAGTGATACCTACTTGGAGTTCAGCAATTTTTTTTCTGTCTGATGACCTAATCCTTAGACATTTGTCACTTAATGCTTAGATCTATAATTTATAATTGCAGGGAATACCCAGGGGGCAGTGACAGGTTAACTGGGGTGCATTTAATCTTTACCACCATCCTTGCCTGTCCTTTGCTCTCTGAGAGTTCAGCCTCTTTGTCTACTTGAGTTTTATTTGTCAACAGTCTGTCTGTAATAGAGACAACTAGTGCCTAGCATTTTCCATTAATTCTGTGGATAGGGCAGCTCATTTTCTTTAAAAACAAATTCTTTTTTTTTTTTTTTTTTTTATTTTAAGAGGGACCAGAGATTGAACCCAGGACCTCCCACATGGGAAGCAGGCATTCAACCACTACATATATCTGCTCCCCAATGAAAGGCGGTTTCGTCTTCTTTTTTTTTTTTTTTTATACCTAACAAGTATTTTTTAAGATAATTTAGATTACATAAATGTTACATAAAAAATATAGGGGATTCCCACATGCTCCACTCCCTACTCCTCCCACACTTTCCCACATTAACAACATCCTTCATTAACGTGGTACATTTGTTATAATCAATAAACAAATATTGGAGCATTGCCACTAAGCATGGATTATAGTTTACATTATCATTTATACTCTGTCCCACACAATTTTGTAAGTTATGACAAAATATATAATGGCCTGTATCCATCATTGCAACATCATTCAGAACAATGCCAATGTCCCAAAAATCCCCCCATATTACACCTATTTTTCCCTCTCTCTCCCCTCAGAAACTCTGGTGGCCACTGCCTTTATATCAATGATAAAAGTTCTTCCATTGCTAGAGTAACAATAAGTGTATAGTAGAATAACAGTAAGTCTATACTACTCCATTGTTCATTCCCCAATCCTGAGGATTCTGGGATGGTGATGTCCACTCTGCCTCTAATTGAGAGGGGGCTTAGATCCCATGGGGCAGATAGATGGGACTATCTTGCTTGCAGTTGCAGTCTCTCTGTCCCTTGGAATGGGCATTGTCCATCATCATCTCCTTGTTAATTGTCCTGGGTGAGTCCAGTGACTGGAGAGTGGGTGTTAAAACTCTGTTGCGATTCAGGGCCCCACTGGCACCTGGACAGCCCAGAGATTTGAGTCTCTTGGATATATACCTATTAAATCTAGTACTAACTATAGGTTCAAATAGAAGGGGCAGAAGAGCCATGTGTAGGGAAACCATACCATAACTGGGTCCAACTCTGTCACACTGGGGAGTATAAATTCCAAAGTAGGGTCCACTAGCAGGGCACTGAACTCCTGAGCTGTCAACCCTGCCTATAGTGTCTGGATGTCTCTAGAGCCTTCATGAGCCCTGATATTTGAGGCGATATTAACTGTGTCTGTCAAGGAGATCCTGCTGAGACGGGCATAAGCGTAACCTCTGGAATGACCTTCTGGCTCACTTTGAAATCTCTTAGCAATAAAAACTCATTTGAATTTACCATTTCCCCCTTTTGGTCAAGGTTTTTTAACAGTTGCATTGCTAGTTGGTGCTTGGTAATACTTTCTTGGTGCCAGGGAGGCTCATCCCTGGGAGTCATGTCCCACTCTGGGGGGAAGGTAATGCATTTATATGCTGAGTTTGGCTTAGAGAGAGGCCACATTTGAGCAACAAGAAGGCTCTCAGGAGGTAACTCTTAGGCAACCTATAATACTAGGCTAAGTTTCAATTTCAAAAGAAAAGGTTCTCAAATACAGTCATCAGTATCAAGGGCCCGTCACAATGGTCCATCCTCCTTTACTAGGCACTGCCCCTGTACTCGGGGGATTCTTGCTGTCCTATTAGAGAATGTGGCAGAGCTACCCAGGGTGGGAATTTGATATTTTTTTGGCTATTGTGTGGATCTCCACCCACCACGACAATGTCCCATGAACACTTGAACACATTTATATGCCTTAGAAGAATAACCAGGTGAACTTCCTCCCATGCATCCCACATTACTGACACCCCACTCCAATGATCCTCTCATGCCACAACTGTGACCCTACTGTGATCTAAAACTTTTTCAGAATTGAAGCCAACAAAATAGCCAAATAAAATTAATAAGAAAATGAAACAATAATGATAGTTTTAAAATAACAATAAAATATACAAAATTTATAAAAATTTTGAAATAATAAAAAAATTTTGACATTATGTTTTTCATCACTGTAAGATCTGTTGTCTTGTATGTACAGTGGCATTTTGTTCTGTATATTCCCCTGTGTCTTGTTTTTTTTCATTATTCTTCAAAGAAGCTTTAGGTTACAGAAAAGTCAAACACAGAATATAGGGGATTCTCATACACCCAAATCCTCCCTCTTTCCCCCTCTCCCTTAATAACATTTTACATGTGGATGGTACACTTGTTATAATTGATGTGCAAATATTGAATTATTGCTACTAACTGTGGTCAATGATTTAAATTATAGCTTACATTTTTGACATACACTTTTATAAATTTTGATGAAATTTAAAATGGCCTGTATCCATTATTGCCAGATCATGCAGAACAATTCTAGTGCCCTAAAAATGACCTATATTCCATCTATTCTATTCTTCTCTCCCCCTCCCCTCAGAACCTATGGTAACCACTGTTTCAATTTTTGAAGAATAAGATTTATAGTTACTTGCAGTAATATTGGGGGCTTAATATATTGGTCTGTTTTCTTTCATTTGGCATTGCTTATGTTATGAGAGATTCTTGTCCCCCATTTGAGAACATAGCAGGACACCCCAGGATGGGAGTTTAAATTTTTCTTGTTTATTTTGTGGCTCTCCTCCCACTGATGTAACACACTATGACAAGATGAACACTTACATATTCCATAGAAGCCTGCCCCAAGTGTGCCCTGTCCTGTATGCACCCCCACCCAACAACCTACCCTGATGACCCTCTCCTGCCATATTTGCCAAAAGAACATTCCCAACATTGTGTTTTTAACCGCAGACCTGCAAATCCCCAGAGTTTGCTGGCTCCTTCCCCCAACCCTCCCCCCAGTTCCATGGATAGTCCAACCCAACCACCCCACCCTACCATCCTCACAGACCAGCAACACCGAACCCAATATCATCACTGTACCACTGTCATGTCCATCCACTGCACAACTACACCCTTCCACATTATCATAGATTTGGCCCGTATGGGCATTGACTCACAACCCTCTACTCCCTTTCTATATCCTGCAAATCTATATTCCAGACTCTAGGTCTGTGAGTCTGCTCAATTTGCTTAATTCATATCCATGAGGTCATATAGTATTTGTCCTTCAGTGCCTGGCTTGCTTCATTCAGTATAAGGTCTTCGAGGTTCATCCATGTTATCCCGTGTTAATACTGCGTTCCTTCTTACAGCTGAGTAATATTCCATCGTATGTATATACCAGAGTTTGCATATGCATTCTTCTGTTGACAGACATTTGGGGTCTTTCCAACTTTTGGCAATAGTGAATAATGCCGCTATGAACATTGGTGTGCATATATCTGTTTGTGTCCCTTTCAATTCTTCTAGTTTTCTACATATAAGTCCTTTACATCTTTGAATTTATTCCTAGGTATTTCATTCTTTTCATTGCTAGTAAATCAGATTTTTTTCCGTGTGTCTTTGGTATTAGGGTGATATTGGCATCATAGAATGTGTTAGGCAATGTTCCCTCCTCTTCTATTTTTTGGAAGAGTTTAAGCGGGATTGGTGTCAGTTCTTTCTGGAATGTTTGGTAGAACTCACTGGTGAAGCCATCTGATCCTGGACTCTTGTTAGTTGGGAGGTTTTTGATGACTAGTTCAATCTTGTTACTTGTGAACTCTGTTGAGTTCATCAATTTCTTCTTTCATCAGTGTAGGCTGCTTGTGTGTTTCTAGGAATTTGTCCATTTCCTCTAAATTATCCATCTTGTTGGCATACAATTTTTCAAAGTATCTTCTTATGATACTCTTTATTTCAGTGGGGTCAGTGGTGATATCCCCTTCCTTGTTTCTTATTTTCTGTTATTTGCATCTTCTCTCTTTTTTCCTTTGTTAGTCTAGCTAAGGGTTTGTCAATTTTATTAATCTTCTCAAAGAACCAGGTTTTGGTTTTGCTTATTTTTTCTAGTGCTTTCTTATTTTCAATTTCAGTTAGTTCTGCTCTAATCTTTGTTATTTCCTTCTTTCTACTTGCTTTGGGATTAGTTTGTTGTTCTTTTTCTAATTCCTCCAGGCGTGCAGTTAGGTCTTTGATTTTAGCTCTTTCTTCTTTTTTCAATATAGGCATTTATGGCTATGAATTCACCCCTCAGAACTGCTTTTTCTGCACCCCATAGGTTTTGATATGTTGTGTTGTCCTTTTCATTCATTTCAAGGTAGTTACTGATTTCTTTTGAAATTTCCTCCTTGACCCCCTGATTGTCTAAGTGTGTTTTGTTTAACTTCCATATCTTTGTGCCTAATTTGGTTCTCTGCCCCTTACTGATTTCCAGCTTTATTCCATTGTCCTCAGAGAAATTGGATGGTCTAATTTCAGTCTTTCTGATTTCATTGATTGTTTTTTTGTGGCCTAGCATGTGATCTATCCTGGTGGATGATCCAAGTGCATTTGAGAAGACTGTGTATCCTGCTGTTTTTTGGGTGTAATGTTATGTATATATCTATTAGATCCAGGTTCTCTAATGTATTATTCAAAGTCTCTGTTTCTTTATTGATCCTCTGACTAGATGTTCTGTGTAATGGTGATAATGGTGTATTAAAGTCCCCCACTATAATTGTAGAGGCATCTATTTTTCCAATTTGTTTTTCCATTGTTTGCCTTATGTATTTTGAGGAACCCTGGTTAGGTGCATAAATATTTATGATTGTTCTTTCTTTTTGATAGATTACCCCTTTTATTAATATATAGTGTCCTTCTTTGTCTCTTAGAATAGTTTTGCATCTAAAGTCTATTTTTTCCAATATTAATATAGCAACTCCTGCCCTTTTTTGGTTATTGTTTGCATTTAAAATTGTTTTCTAGCCATTCACTTTCAGCCTCCTTGTGTCCCTGGGTCTAAGGTGACATTCTTGTATACAGCATATAGATGTGTCATATTTCCTTATCCATTCTGCCAGTCTGTGTCTCTTGATTGGAGAGTTTAATCCATTAACATTCAATGTTATTACTGTCAAGGAATTACTTTATATTGGTCATATTTTCTTTAGGTTTATGTATGCCATATGTTGTTTTTATTTCTATCTTTTTAGTTATTCTTACCAATAATCTACCTTTCTACACTCTCCTTCAACCTTCTCTTCCTCTCTTTCCTGTTTTTTCCTTTCAACCTGCAGACCTCCCTTTAGTATTTCTTGAAGTTCAGGTTTCTTGTTGACAGACTCTCTTAATGTCTGTTTATCTGTGAATATTTTGAACTCTCCCTCATTTTTGAATCCCAGCTTTGCTGGATAGAGAATTCTTGGCTGGAAATTTTTTCTTTTAGTACCTTAACTATGTCATACCATTGCCTTCTCACCTCCATGGTTTCAGATGAGAAATAAGCACTTAATTTTATTGAGCTTCCCTTGTATGTGATGGATCTCTTTTCTTTTCCTGCTTTCAATATTGTCTCTTTGTCTTGAGCATTGAACAATTTGACAAGTATAGGTCTCGGGGTAGGCCTGTTAGGATTTATACTGTTTGGGGTACACTGTCCTTCCTGGACATGTATGTCCATGTCCCACAGTAGTGTTGGGAAATTTTCAGCCATTATTTCCTCTAACACTCCTTCTGCCCCCTTTTCCTTCTCTTCCCCTTCTGGGATGCCTATAATGCGTATTTTTATGTGTTTCATTTTGTCATTCAAATCCCTAATTCCCTGTTGGATTTTTTCTATCTTTTTATTTATCTGTGTTATTTCAGATGCACTGTCTTCCATATCACTGATTCTTTCCTCTTTCTGTTAAAATCTGCTGTTATGTGCTTCCATTGTATTTTTTATTTCTTGCATTGTGCCATTCATCACCATCATATCCATTATCTTTTTAAGTGTGTTTCCAATTTCTTCAGTATGTTGTCCCAGTATCTTCTTAATATCCTTAATCTTTCCCTTCACTTCATTAAGTTGATTCGTGATATTTGCTTGGACATCTCTGATTAGTTGTTCCACATTCTGTATCTCCTCCTGTTTTTTAGTTTTTTTGTTTGACTGGCCCATGTCTTCCTGTTTCTTAGTATGGCTTGTAATTTTTTGTTGGTGTCTAGGCATCTGTTTATATTGATGTGCTTTTTCAGTTGCTTAGCTTCTCTTTCTACTCTAGTATTATATTTTGTTGTTTTTTCTGTGTGTGGTCATATTTCTCTTTGACACTTGCTACCTCTTGTTCTATTTCCTTGCTGTTGTCTGTGTTCCCTTGAAAAATAAATATTAGGACCAGAGAAAAGGTAAGTGAGAAGAGAAAAAGAATAATAGCAATAATAATTTTTAAAAAGGTAGAAGAGGAGCCATACAAGACCTAGGAAAATAAAAAATTAATACAGGTAAAAAATTTTAAGTACAAAGGAATAAGAGTAAAAAAGTGGAATGGAAAAAAATGAAACAAGAAACAAAATAGAGAAAAATATATAGAATGAATTAAAGAGCCAGAATGATGAGAACAGAGGAAAAGAAAAAAGAAAAAAAATTCAAGGCCAAACAAAAAGATGTCAAATGAAGGAGTAACAACAGAAAACAGAAGTTAGAAAATGAAGGGAAGAAAAAAAATAAAGTAGGTAGAAAAAATAGGTAAAAGTACAAAAAAGGAAACAAAGAAAGGGGAAACACAACAAACAAGAAACAAAACAGCAACAACTTAAAAAAAAAAAGAAAACAACACAGGAAAAACAGGCTTCCCTCTTAGGCCCCTAAAAAACATCTTAGGCTACCGGTGTTCATCAGTCAATCACCCTGCAGCCTGCCCTCTGAGAGTGATGTACTGGGCTTTAGCAAGTAAAATAAGGGGAAAAAAAGGAATCTTTTAAAAATGAAAAATAACAGATCCAAGAAAATCTAAAACTATGTATGTGTGTATATATATATATACATATATATATATTCCATGTTATAACTTATCACCTGGGTGCCTGATAGCCCAGTAGATCACTGCTCTAGGGAGATCAGGAATAGAACCAGCAACTTCATATATGCAAGGCAGGAATTCTTCTACCAAGCTAAACTGGCTCAGCAGGCTAACTAAGCTTCAGAAAACTTATCTGGCTCTATCTACCTGCTTTCCCTCAGGCAGCTTAGATTTCTAACAGTTTGCGAGAGCCCTGATTAGGTGCTTGTCCTGGCCCCCTCTCTAATCTAGTTAGTCTCTCTCCCAGGGCAGCTGGGTGTGACAGCCTGCCTGAGCCTATCCTCCCTCCCCTATCCCTGTTGGGTTGGGGTCCCCTCTGAGATTCAAAGGGGGCTCAGCTGGCCAAACTCACCGCAAAGAAACCTCTCTCCACCCTCCGTCCCAGGGAACGCTCCCTCCCACTACTTTGGCAGCAGGGAGCCAGGGGCTTCACCTGCCCTGAGGGTATGGTATGTGTGCAGTTTCCAGCCACAGGGGTGAGCAACTCAACTCACGGTTTTCCTTTGGCTTCTTTATCTCTCCAGGTCCCTTCTGGATGATGCACGGCACTTTCCCATTCTATATACATCCAAAGCAGCTCCCTCAGATAGGTCTCTGCCTTTTCTCTGTTCTTTTTTGTGCGAGAGTCAGGCTCTGCTTACCTACTTTGATGCCATTTTACCGGAATCTTCTGTTTTGTTTTTAGGAGGTACTGGATATCGAACCCAGGACCTCATACATGGGAAGCAGGTGCTCAACCACTTGAGCTACATCTGCTCCCCTAGGGTAGCCCATTTTTAACAAGTCCCTTTTAACGTGAGGGTAGCGTCCACAGGGGACCTCCTTGAGCACGTTTATCAGGGAGATGATGTTTGCCTTGCTCTGAGGGGCTCCCTCTTAACCCACTCTAGTTCCCATCACAAAGGCCTGCTCTCAGGCACCGCCCACCTCATACATATTCACATACATCACTGTTATCGTGTCCTCTGTCTTCAGGCTATGGGTATTTTAAGTTCAAAGCTACCTATGGAATGAAAAGATTTGGTGTCTGTCAAAGGAATTTTAAACATCAGCCAAGAGGTAAAGAAGGAGGGGGTGGTGGAGCCAGGGGGCATTTCTGGTTGCAGCCTCGCTGCATCTCAGCGTCCTTCTCTGCCTAAGCACTAGAAGGTCCTGAGTTGTGAGCACTCAATAGAGACTCCTTTAGCCTCTGCTCCATAGAACAGGGGTTAGGTCTGCTGAATAGTGAGGTTAAGGATGCATGGCATTCTTGCGATCAAACATTAAATGTAGAAATGTTAAGGAAAATGCACTATTGAATCTGGGCTGTGTTTATGTCTTAGTTTACTAGGGCTGCTGTAACAGCAAAGTACCACAAGCTGGGTGGCTGAAAGCAACAGACATTTATGCTCTCACAGTTCTGGAGGCCAGGAGTCTAAAATTGAGGTGTTGGAAAGGCCACGTAGGGAAGAATCTCCTCTGTGTTCTCTCGTGGCTTCTGGTTGTGACCGGTAATCCTTGGTGTTTCTTGGCCTATGGAATAACTCAGTCTCTACTCTGTCATCACATGGACTGTCTTCTCTCCCTGTACCTCCTCTCCCCTTCCTATCAGACACAGTCATTTTGGACTGAGGGCCAATAAGACCCAATAAGAACCTCATTTAAACTTGCCTAATTCCATCTGTAGTGACCCAGTTTCCAAATACCTTTTCATTCTGAGATTCTGGGGATTAGAGCTTCAGCATATCTTTGGGAGGGGGAAGGACGACAAAATTCAAACTGTAATAGCTTATAATTCAGTACATATCTCCTCCACACAGCAAAAAGGAAGAATGAGGTAACGGGCCCATGGAAAGAGGTGCTAGGCTCGGGAAGGCCTTGTGGACAAACATCTTCCAGACTTAAGAGTTCTCTGTGTGGCCATGATATTGATCTACAATAGAGAGTGAAACAAGCTGCTTTCGTAATAGTGACAAGGAGGGAGCTGTGTGTCAGGAAGAAGGCACCATTTCACACCTGACAACAGGGCCCTCTGAGGATAAACTAGTCAGTCTTTGAAAGAGGCTGAGGAGAGAAACTAGTTTGCATGCTCTCCCCAGGGTTCATGTCTCATTGCTCAGCAGCTGCTATGCCAAATGACTCTCCACTGCCCCGGGAGTGGTCTCTCTGTTTGCCTTTAACACAGAGCATGTGCCTTCACAGAACCCTCCATGGCTGCCCTGCCTTTGTCTTTTAGAGAGGAAGTTTTACGATGACCCTTCATTTAATCTCTTGTACCACATGTGTGTCCAACAGCCTATAAAAGGCATTAATATGGAATAAGATAAAAATTGAACAGTTTTTTTTTAGTACAGACTCAGGTTTATAGCTGACATAAAGTAAAAAAACCTGCAGATTCTGCCTTTACTGATTTTATTTGTAGCCAAATGAATAGAGACCATGTGGAACCAGTTTTTTAGAGAGAACCTGACAGCCCTCCAGAGCTAGCACATCACCTCTTCATTCATTTGTTCAGCCTTCGTGGGTAGGGAGATGGACGGTGGGCAGCTGTGTATCTCAGAGATTTCTTTTAAGGAGTTGTTGCATCCATTCTGGTGGCAACAACATAAAAGTGAAATATGTTTTTTAAGGTGTTGGTGCAACTTGCCGGGTTTTTTTCTTTTTTTTTGCCATGCATTGCTTTAGAAACAGGTCGAGCATTTTTGAATGCTGAAGCAACTTTCCGGTGACTTAAAACCCCTTTCAGTTGTCCTCTACCTGCGCTGCCAGGGCCTCAGAGGTCGCGATCCTCCATTATCCCAGGGGAAGATCCTCCGAGGCTTGGCCACGTTGATACTGGGAAGGTTTTTTTTTTCTAGAATGCTCTCTTTTTGCTGAAGGCAGCTACCAGCACCTTTTCAGAGTTGGCCCTCTAAGCCATCTGCGTTCAGTCAAGTCTTCATTTCCTGTGGGGTGTAGATTTCTTAAGACGAGTGAATTGACAAACCACAAACGGTTAAAATTCCTCAACTAAAAATGGTTGCAGTGAGGGAAAAAAATAAGTACATTTGGTAACCTTTATGCGGGAAGTGAGAGCAAGGTAACACTGGGGGCAGCCCCGTGGTTGTGCGTGAGCCCCCCACCCCTGTCTCCTGGGGTTGTGATGTTCGATTCTGGCTTTCCTTCCAGGTAGTGTGGGAGCTGAAAAAAGGAGACCCATATTTAGATAATTAGGACAGATAAAGTGTCTTCTTTTCCTTTCACAGTCAAAAGTGAGGTCTCCACCAGAACCAGCTGTGTTTCGGTCACATCTCCACTTACATCTCCGCTTTGTTGGGCAAGAGGCGGTGACTTGTTTTCCACACAGATTTTTCCGAGGTCCTGGCCAAAGAGCACAGAGAAAGCTGTTCTGAGAGGCTGTCAGGAGTTTGGTCTCCCAGCTTGTTTCCTGCCTCTTTTGTGTTTTCATTCTCAGCAAGGCTGCCCTTGACCACCACGTGCTAACAGCAGCTCCCCTCCCCCTTCCCTCCCTTCCCGTCATAAGTCTCTGCAGACCACCCATTGTCATCATCCAACATGACGTCAAGTGTGCTTCCCCTCCTAGAGGGTAAGCTCCGTGGAAGCAGGAACTTTTGTCTCTTGTTTGCTGAGGGTGTGTCACAGAGCAGGAGACACATAGAGCAGGTGCCCGGTCAGTGTTTGTTGAGTGAAGAAGGAAGGCTGGTTCCTTAAAACTCTTGCTAAAGGACCTAGATCAATCAGAGCCTGAAGGCAGTGAGTGTCATCTACTCGGTTTCCCCCAGCTTCTAGCACAATGCCTGGAATACGCAAGAACACAAAATAAATGGCTGTTTGAGTAGAAAAGCTGTTGTTCAGATTCAACAAACATAAGTGAAGCTTGCTCATACCACAGGAGTCAAGGGTAAATCAGACAGAACCTTGCCTTTCAGGAACGAAGTGACTTCCTTTATCCTGAGTTCACTTTCCATCCATCCCTTGACTGGAGGACAAGTAGTGTGATGGCTCACGGGGGCTTTTTTTTTAAATTAGAGAAAGTGCATTTGGGGGTTGTAGCTGACATTCAGCAAAGACCAGATCCCTAAACTTTTTGACGGGTCTTATCTTTATTTTAATCCAAGAAACCCCACTATTGTGCTTCTATTTCAAACAACTGTGAGTGGATTTTCACTATATATAAATTCTTCCCAAGAACTGAAGGTGCCAAATGCCTGTTGCTGGAGATTTATCAGAGAGAGACAGATTTGTGGAAGCAAAACATTCCTTTTTCTGAGAAATGAAAAGGACGCTGGACACAAGGCCATGGGCTCTAACATATATTCATAAAGAGAAAAATGTTTCTAGAATTTGCTTACAGAGCCTGCATTGTCACATTTGAGTGACTAAGGGAAAATTGATTTATTTTTTTTGCCTAGATTTTCTCCAACTGTTAAATCAGTTAGAATTGCCCTATAATCCAAGAAGATTCTAGGAGAAAGCATTGGCGTACTTTGGGTACTAGGGGAAGGCAGATATCCTGGACTGTTTCTCAAAGATCTACCATTTGGGTCCATCTCACCACCATTTTGCACTGAGAAGGTGTCTGAATAATGAAACATGGGTTTCATAGTTCTCAGCTCTTTTCCAGGCAAAATCTATTAAGTGATATTACCACCTGCGCCTCTGAAACCACGGGCTTCGTCCTTCCAGGGCCACAGAGAATGCGCCACTGCTTTTCTCTTCTCTTCAAGGGTAGAAAGTTCATTGTTTCCAGACTTTTTTTTTTTTTTTCAATTCAGGAAATTCAATTAACCACTTACTGTTTGTAAGAGGGAAAATACAATCTAAATAAAAATAAGCATTTGATTTAGACCCTCTATCGCCGTGGCTTAGCTTTGATGCTGCACCTGCAAAGTCCATGAGACACTCAGGAGTTTTACTGCATGCCTTCTTGACAACAGTGGGAATGGAGGCACGGAGCTTTCCAGAAGTTCATGTAGGTTGTAGGGTGAGTTGGTTACCAAGAACAAAAGTTTCAATGTGGCAATACTTGGAGCAGAATTGCCTAATTTGGGGGAGCCACAGGCTATGTTTCTACATCATTTCACTTTCTTTTATTATTTTCTCGTATTTCATTTTCCTTCCTGGTTTTATTTTCTTCTTTGCTTGCTCACATTTTAACGTAAAACTCTCTAAAGAAAGAAATTGTGAAGGCAACATGTGAAATCAGAAACTATTGAGGTAGCACCTGCATTAGATAAATCATACTGTAAAGCCTTTAAATATCTTCATCCTGGAGGAATCTCTACTCACGTCCCACTTCCTGCCCCACATAAAAATAAAAGATGGAACCTGTATCAGGAGCTGTGGATCTGGATTCCCAGCTGCCTTCTCTTTCTGGAGCATATGCATCTTTCCTTTTGTTCTCAGGATATGGAGGGTCTAGAAATTCCAGCTGATTGTCACAAGGATTCATATGAGAGAAAACTCAAAGTTTTTAAATCTCAATGTTTGACATTCTTGTTTTTGCTATTTGCCCATGTTTCCCTGAAAAACATTTAAATGAAGTGAGATTTTTGGTCCTAGAGATCTCCTGAAAACCTGAAAAGTCAGCTTCTTTATTTACCCCCACTCCCCTTGGCCGAATGGCACCCAGACCTCCCTATACACGTGAATTCACATGGCAGAACAGCAACTGCTCTGGAATTTCTACACAGGAGGGGCACAGGGTGCACAATGTGGCTGAGAAGAGATGAGGGGAAGGTGTCCATTGTGTGCATCTAGGTGGGGGAAGAGGCCCCCCCCCCAGTGCGCACCAAGGCTTTCTCCCACCCCAGCACCTGCCTCAACACCCTCCCCCAGGAGCCCTCAGTCAGCCACTGATGGGACTTGGGGAGTGAATACGGAGCTCACGTGCCCCCCCCCACCGTTGAGTCAACTCTAAGTCTGGCTCCCAGGGCCTCCCTGAGAAGGAGAAGGCTGGGCCTTGCCCCTGTTTGGGCTGCTTCCTTCCCACTCCCTGACTGGTGATTCCTTCCCCTCCCACTAAAAGGCTGTTTCCCTGTCCCTGGCCTGATTTACAGGGAAGAACTCAAACTAAGAGAGGGCCTCTTGGGGTGTCATGGCGTTGGGCATGTCGTAACGTGTTTGAAGGCACCCGTGACCCTGACAGCTCAAAAAGTCATTCATGAAGAGTAAAAAACTAAATGTACTTCCAGTAGCTGCTTCAATTACCAACTTATAACTGGTCCACATGGCAGCATTCCCAGGCCTCTTAAAAATTCTCTGACCTTTTCTGAATGCGATGTTCTATCCTTCAGTGTCCATTGGGGAGCGAGTCCAAAGGAACAAGATTTTCCATCTTGAATTCACTATCACAAAGCTTTATTTGCTTAGATCCTGCCATATTTTGACTCCATTTGAGTATGTTGGACTTGAGTTTAAGAGTCGATTTGAATCATAAAATCATTTACTTTTGAGCCCCCAAACATGGACCCTAATACTCAGCTTAATTGCTAATTGATTCTGTGTGAACTTGAATAATCATTTACCCTATTTTGAGCCTGTTTTTAAAATTGACTTTGAAAACATTTCAGTTTTCTTATCCTTCATCACAGAGAGGTGATGAGAGAAAGAAAGAGACAATAAAATATGACAGTACGATATTAGTGAGGAGCTTTCCCTAATGAATTATAATCAGGGTTGATAATCAGTGTATGCTCCACTCAGATACCCAGAAAACAGTAATTCTGAAAACCCGACTCGATTTTAACTGCCCATGCTTGATGCGCCAGACAGGGCAAACTCAGCCTGTGGTCTTTAAACATTCTAAAAAATTGGTTGCCAATATTTAAAAACTGGAAAATTTTGAGAGAAAAATAGTAAAGAAATGGCTAAACTGGGCCAGAATTCCTAAGTGGCTAAAAAAACACACACAAAAAACAGGGGAGTGGATGTAGAGCAAGTGATTGAGCACCTGCTTCCCGTGTAAAAGGTCCCAGGTTCGATCCCCAATACTACCTAAAAACTAAACAAACAAATGAAAAAACCACCACCACCAACAACAAAAACAACTTACACTGGGGAGAGGATGTAGCTCAGTGGTTGAGCACCTGCTTCCCGTGTACGAGGTCCTGGGTTCAATACCTGGGACCTCCTAAAAAAAGCAACCAAAAACCAATCAGCTGGAGTTGTCCCCCTGGCCCCTTTAGATGCTATATCCCTGGCTGTGTCTGGCCCCTGCAAGCATTTGAGTCTTAAACTCCCAGCTTATGAAAAATATGAGAAGAAGAGAAAGACACAAACAAAAAAATAAACCTTACACATTTTCAGGCAAGAAAAAGCTCTTCCTCAAATGCATTTGGTCACTAATTGGAGAGCACATTTCATTTGCTCATATTTTCAGCAGGTTTCATGTTTTATGGACAGTGTTGTGTTTTTCTCCCTTATCAGAAATCTCTTCTTTGGCTGAGTCCGAGGAGCAGGTAAGAACGTGTTGGACCATTGCTATGGCAACGGAAGGAGTTACAAACGGTGGAGCCCGAGGTGCCCTTGCCTCACCCGGATCTTTACACATTTCCCTGAAGTTCTTACAGTGACATTTTCCTCCTTATAAGAGGATAACCCTACACAATATACAGACCTTTTGGGATTTCAGTAATGGAGGATTGCAAAGCATTTTGAAATTATAAGGTATACCACAAGGAAGAGGAACCCTATAGTGGAAATGCAGGTCCAGCTCACACAGCTACATAGAGGTTTGGGGCTCTTAGGGGCGGCTGCAGGCCACTGGCTTCTCCTCCTGGTCATCTACTTCAAGGGGACCCAGAGGCCACTGTGTTCTCTAAGAGTGCTGGGAGGAAGGCTTTTGCCCAGCAAGCCTGATGATGTAAAATTCCATTTGTGAGCTTTTGCCCAATTGGCTGTGTGCCTGGCACCATTCGAATGGGTTTTCATCAAGCATGACTCCAGTGTGTATAGAAATCATGGAAAATTCCAGCTGTCCTATTCAAGGAGAAACAGACACAAGGGACAAATTGCTCTCCACTCATTCTGAACCACAGAAGCAGAACAGATCAAAGACTCAAAAAGCCAAGGCCGGTTTTTCACAGGCCCAGCTCTAGAATTTGGCCACTAGTTGGGGAGCACATTTCATTTGCTCATGTATTCAGCAAGTGGTGATGGTCTCTCCCCCATGCCAGGCCCCAAGAGAGACCCTCAGGTTTTGCCCCTGGGGACATATGTTCACGTAGAGCCAGTTAGTGCTCTCAACCCAAATGGCCATGCTTCCAGATGTCTAGGCTTCATTATTTCTTCTAGGCCTGGATGCATTTCACAGCTCCCTGCTCTAAGGAGGCGTGTAGTATGTTGCTCTTTCCAACAACTTTTCAAGGCTTGACAAAAATGAAGAGTTGTGACAATTCCCCCAAGCAACTATTATTGTCCTTACCACTTCTAATCCATTGATTAGATCCGGAGTTAATCCGGTCCAGCTGCCGTTTTTTTTATTTTTGCATATTCAGGATCATCTTATCCTAACTGGTCTTTGCCGGCAATGAATATAAAACATCTGGTAACTGAGCTTGCCTTGATCCTATAGCAATGATAATAGCTAAGGTGGATGAAGGACTGGTAACTCACAGGCACCCTGCTTTGTGCTTCACGTGGATTTCTTATTCAGTCCTCTTAACAGCCCTGTGGGGTGGGGGCCATAGTATCCCCACTTTACAGGTGAGAAAACTCAAGCTTAAAAAGTTAATTTCTGGAAGGTCACACCGCAAGAAGGAACACTCAGCACAGGCCTGGTTGGGTCCAAAGCCCATGCTCTCAGCCATTTCAGCAACTCTGCAAAAACCTCTGCATCTTCTGGAGTGAGCTGAGAGTCTCTGGGCAGTACCATCTTGAGAGGGTGGTTAGCTGGTTTTATACCTCCCTGATATGAGCTTGTGTATCAGCAGGATCTTAGAACTGTGCCCTTTAGAAAGCCTTATCCCTCCTGGTCTCCCAAAAGGAGGGAGCATTGGAATTTGCCCTGGGCATAAAATAGTCATACTTTGATTGAGATGAAGTATGGAAATGAGAGCCTTAATGTTTTTTGTTTTTATTTTTTTGATGATTTGGTGACATGAGTATCTAGGGTTTAAATCCATGACCACTCTATTAAGACATGATGTTGAAATGTGGTAGAATCAAAGATAACAAACTTGCTTCAGGCATCAAGGTCACGTCTGATTTCTTTCTCCACTTGACCTCTGCATCACCCTCATGGACTTCCTTTGCCCTATTGCTTATGTCTGTTCCACCCTCTTCAGCCCTGCTCTTGAGTTCTAGTTTAGGTCATTATTCTGTAGAGCCTAACTATTCTAGTAGTTTCCTAAGTGGTCTTCCTGCCTGCAGGTTTTGCCTGCTCTTATGCATCCCACACACCACTGTCAGTGTATCTATTTACCTACCAAAACTGTACCTAGACTTGAGAGTTCAAGTTGAATTGTAATTTCCATGAAGTCTTCCCTGGGCATATCAAGACGTCGCTTCTTCTAATACCTCTCTTAGGGCCCATATCTGTGGTTACATGTCAATGTGTCTCATCTCCTAGGAAGAAAGACTGCCAGTATTTATCTAATACTCATATTCTTTTCCTAGCCACAAGTCCTGATATAGTTGGGTGCAGTTACAGGCCCAGCTAAAAAATAAAATCATTCCCCAATGACATACAAGCTGAAGTTGTCAAGGTGCATTCTTAGTTTGGTTCCTCCAGAAGTAGACCCTGAAATAAGGATTCTAGTACACCTTGTTTATTTTGGAGATTTCAGTAAACACAGATAGGAGAGAGGGAGGCAAAACAGGGCAAGAATGGCAGACAACAAAGGCTGTTAGTTATTAAGTAAGTCATTCTTTGGGTGACTTGCCTTCACCCCCTGGGGCTCTGAGTGTACCTGGAGGAGCTGGCCATTTCAGGGTGTGAGCACTGAAGAGGTAAGAGCAAGGGAAGATGGTCTTACAGTGGGACTTCCAGGAAAGTTGCTCCTTCTTCCCATCTGGAACATTGAAAGGATATCATGGCAGCCACTTTGGACCATGTGGTGACCTTGGGGGTGGAAACCGTGTGTTAAGCACAGTGAAGGCAAAATATAGATGTGGCTAAGGTCCCTGATGACATTTGTTTTCTTCTTAGTTGCATTTCCTGGGTTTTTGTCACAATCAGTGGACTTCAAAAATAAATAAACAACAACAGAAAAATAAAAATAAAAACCCTTCTGCCCGCCTACCTGTGGCTACTTTTATGTGAGAGATTGGAAAACACAGCTTCTGTCTCATCCATTCCACTGCTATTGCCTTTCTGCTCTCTGTGGCAAAGACCAGGAAGCTTTTTGAGGGGAGGAGTTTTGGCTCTACCACAGCACCCCACACAGAGCACGTGGAGCCAAGTCCCCGATAAAGCCTTGTGAAATGAAGGAATTGAATTCAGTGAGCATGGAGGATGATGTGTAGAGCACCATGTTGGGTGATGTGGGATCTGAAGAGGAATGAAGCATCATCTGTGTGCTCTGTGTGTGTGAATGAGTCACCGTATGCGATGGACACTGCTAGGCAGGTGAAGGCAGAAGGGGCCAGCTCTTTCTGTCTGAAACAACACAAGATGTTGGCTCCCCCTTGTTCTCTCCCGGCATCCTTGGCTTGCGAGTATCTGCTGGAAAAGCCAGGGCCTTGCCCGGTGTCGCCGTGATGTCTGAGCCTTGAGAGCTGCGTCTTTTCTTCCCAAGCCTAAGAAAGATTATTCTAGCGATATCTGAATAGCTTGAGTTACTCTGTAGGAACGGAGAGGAAGTGGTTTCCCTAGCAACAGGAGCCTCTGGAAACCTCTTAGACTCAGTGCCTCGTCTCTGCTTTTTGTTTTCTCTCCTCCATGTTGCCTGTCTGAAAATGACCAGTGAAATTGTACCTGCTCTGAATTAGGCCTGGCTGATTAAACTCCAGCAGGTCAGTTTTACTCAAACTGCCATGTTCCTTTTTCTGCCAAGCTTCCTTGTGAGGCCTGGGGCCTACTTTGCTCCTACTTAGACCATAATTACCTCAGATCTGACTTCCTTTTTTGTGTGTTTCAGAGTTTGGCCAGAAATGGAAAATTCTGAAGTGCCTGAAGAAAATTTTGATTGATATTTTTTATAGTATTATTTTTTGCCCGTTTCTCAAGTGTGCTAAGTCTCTTAAGAAAAGGTTTAGTAGACCTTTGTTTTTTTAACCCTGAAGAATTGATTCTCATCCCATTTATACTTTCATGTTTTCCACAGAAGCAAAACAAATTCTTCAAAGCAGATTCTTCATTCCTAATTATGGATTTGATTATGCAAGATGGTTGGGGTGATAATTAAATATCTTTTTAAAGCACGTTTACAATATTGCTTCAGCCTAGCAAAATACTAGGTTCTAGAGACCGGGGGCATTGGTTCTCTTCCTTTTCCAGATCCAATGTCCAATTTTAGAAAGTGTACATTTGTACAAACTTAGCAAATACTCTCTCATGGGTTCAGAGCTGCTGACTGGAAGTGCCTTGTTTCAGTTTCAGACAGTTAGCTGTGTAAGAGAACAGCGTTATTCCAGGGGATGGTTGCACATCTCCGCCTTCCAGTTGGCTGGCATCGATTTTTTGCTTTGCAAGTCTGGCTGAGACCACTGCTGGTAAACGGCAGCAGAGAGCTAATTATAATTGAGCCAAATGGCCCCCAGAATTCTTCTAGACCTTTTAAAATATTTCCATTCACTCATTCATTCATTCAACCAACAAGTGTCTGTAACTAAGTGCCTCCTACGTGGAAGCCTCCATGGTGGCTGCTGGCGAAGATGAGTGCTTTAGTTGGCTAAGGGCTGCCAATGCAAAATACCAGAAATAGGTTGGCTTTGCAATAGGGATTTATTAAGGATAGAAGCTTACAGTTCCAAGGTTGTGAAAATGTCCAATACAAGGCGTTATCAAGAGATGCTTTCACGGGAAACGTTTGTGGCTCAAGAGATTGGGCTCCCGTCCACCATACAGAAGGTCCAGAATTCGATTCCCAGGGCCTCCTAGTGAAGACAAGCTGGCCCATGCAGTGAGCTGGTTCAAGCGGAGAGCTGGCCCATGCAGAGTGCTGGCCTGAATGGAGAACTGGCGCAGCAAGATGACACAACAAAAAGAGACACAGAAGAGAGACAATAAGAGACGCAGCAGACCAGGAAGCTGAGGTGACGCAAGAGATTGAGTGCCTCTCTCCCACTCCAGCATGTCTGACGATCGGTTCCCGGTGCCACCTAAAGAGAAGACAAGCAGACACAGAAGAAGACACAGCGAATGGACACAGAGAGCAGATAATGAGCGGGAGTGGGGGGGGAGAAAGAAAGAAAGAAATCTTTTTTTAAAAAAAAAGATGCTTTCGCCAAGTTTCAGCTGTGGGCAACTGGGCACATAGTGGCATCATCTAAAGATGAAAAATCTCAGAGCTCAGCTGTGGGTGATCAGGCATATGGCTTTTCTCTCCCTTCTCCTCATTGCTTCAGCTTCAGCTGCTCTGCTGATTCCAGCCTCTGGCGTCTCTTTCAGCCTCTTGGGGTTTCTCTGTCTTTCTATGGCTGCAGGTGATCCCGGAGTTCTCTCTCTCATGGAAGGTAAAATGGCAGTTCTCTTTCTCCACGTGTCTCGGCATGTTTCTCCTGTTTTTATAGCACTCCAGCAAGAGGGCCAAGACCCACCCTGGGTCACATCTCACTGATACAATCCAGTCAAAGGGACCCACACCCACAGGAATGAATTGACTCTAAGAACTTGATGTTTTCTGGGATTCACCAAGAGCTTCAGACAGTCACAATGAGTAATGCAGTCTGTAACCTTAGAAGTAAGATATGTACTTACCTAACTATCAAATGAGATGGCAGTCTGTGGAAGATGGGTCATGCAATTATAGATGCCCTTATTTAATCAGCTCTTTCTATGGCAGGGCAAATCCACCTTGCACAGCCATCAAGCAGAGGAAGTAAGGAAGAAACAGCACTGAGCAGGTTCTATCTGTTCAGTAAATAAACAGAGGCCCTGGGTTCCTAGACGATCCTTAAACTCATTAAAACAACAAAACAAAACAGCAAAATTCCCTTGCACCGTGATGTTCCATTTCTATCCCAATGGGCTATATTCAATCATTGTTGAGAACTTGAAGTATGTCAGCCAAAGGGACATAAAACAGAAATCAGGAAAAGAATTTATCTGGGATCTGGGAAAAGTAAAATAATAAGCTGTCGCTTGAGGGGAGTTTGAATTGTCACTGTTTATCTGATTTCTCCCTGCAGGCATTATTTGCCTTTGGTAAATGAGAAACGAATCAGAATTTGTCTCAGTGGCGGAAACCTGTGGGAGCCAGGCTCTTTCTTTAACAGATGTGTCCCCTGCCATGCTGCAAAGTCTATGCCATGCTGAGCATATAGTCATGGCCACGGTTAACCAGAAAAAAACAAGTTACAAATGGATGGTGACTGGGGGAAGAAAGCACCAACTGAAATCTGATGTGTTCTTTCTCCAGCTTCTCAAACTATTGGGGAGCGGGTTTCTAAAAGCCATTTTTAATGTCTCCAGATGACATGACTTTGGGGAGCATTCCAGACTTACTGAAATAGCTGCTGCTTTCTGTGGAGTTGACACCTAGTGAAGATTTATGAAGTGGAGAATGCAAGCCAGGCAATAAAGGGGCTTTTTGTAGCCAACTAAGAGATTAGCATCCTTGGGTAGGGAGGACAGTGAGTGAGGTCCTTCCCATGAAAAGGACTGAGTTTTCCCAAGGAATCACAAGGCTGGGGTTCTAATAAGACTAAGCGGTTCCCAGGGCTTAGTTCTTGCTCCCCACCACACTCGGTGGATTTATATTTTCAATTTTGAACTTAGTCTCTTACGAAAAGAGCATGGCTGCTTATTTTGTTTTGAATGCCCATGGCACCTGGTGAACATGTGCCCAGCTTTGCCTCCTAGATCCAGCCAGAGTAAGGAAATTGCTGTTTGTTGAGCACCTGCTAGACCAGAACTTCTACATATGTCACTGCCTATAATTAAAGTGGGACTTTATTTCCTGCTTTTCGTAGCTGGGCATGAAGATGATGGGACAGAGGAAGCATATAAGAAAGACTTCTGCCTGTCCCAAGAAGGAGGAAGTTTTCTGTGTTTTGGAGTCGGCATAAGCATTTGAACAGTATTCTTCACAATTCTTTCATATTCATTTTATTGGAATCTGTCATAGTCAACACCTGGATGTAGGGTGGAGCCAATATAATTTTCACTGTAAGAAATTGGGTCACAGGGAAATGAATTGACTTGCTTGAGGTCGTGGGGTAAATTAGAAGCAAAACCAACAGGAGACCCTTCCAGTTTTGAACTTCTAGCACAGGAGAAAACATCAGCCATGTTTGTAATATTTATTGCTGCTGACAGATACAATGCATGATGATGAGCCTTTGCCGCACAGTGGAAAAGAGCATGGGCTTCCAAGTCAGACATGCCCAGTTAGCTCAACCGCTGGTTTGCCATTTGCCTTTGGGGAATGTCTGTATCTGTAAAATAGGACAAGACCTATCTCATTGAGTGGGTGTGAGGATAATGCTAGAGAATATATAGAATGCATATAGAGTCAAGGGCAGGATAAAAAACTCAGTGAGAAGAGTGTGTGGAACACAGAAAGTGTTCCATAATTGCCACCCATCTCCATTAGGCCTGTTGTAGGTGGTTGTGGGTGGTCAGTGAAGGCTGGCCCTTTCCCCATAGCTCTGCCATCTGACTGCAATAACAGGATTAAGTAACAGAGAGAAGAGGAAGTTAAAAACGAAGAAGAAATATCCTTCACTTTTAGACTTGATCTCTTGTCCTCATTACTGGTAATGAGGTAAGTCCTAAATGAATAATATGGCAACAGCTTTAAAAAATATTCTATTGGGCAGCTGTTTTCTTGCCTTTGCCCAAAGTGACTTTGTTTCAGTCACCCTCTGAACTTACTTCCTGACCATCAGAAAGCTGCTGAGGTTTTAAATTTAGGGTCAGTCCTCTGAAACTGGCCCAACATGGCTTTCCTTCTCTTTGTCCAATCCAAGTACAATGCTCAGTGCAGCTGTGTTCATTTTCCTGAACCAATATTGGCTAAACTATTCAGAAGTCTCACGTGGCAAAGCACCCCAAATTTCCAAAATGTGTTTTATCTGGATGTCTATCTAAATTGGTAATTATTACAAGGCATAGTGTAATTGAGGCCATTAAGAGTGGAAAGTACATACTTGGTTATTTTATTCACCTTGGAAGGGACTCTAGAGGGTTATTGGGCTTTGTTGATGATCAGTTATATTATTTAAGCAAACACATTTGGTTAAAGCACATTTTCCCTGTCTGCTAAAGCTGTTGGTGAGGAAAGCAAAGTCATCTTTTAATTTATGGAAAAAAGAACATCCATCTAGGACGATTTATAGAACCACTATAAATCCTTCAAATCCAAGCCCACTGGAAATGGAAGTGACAAATAATTATGCTAGGGAAAAGGTGAAATAATTACATCTGGATTAAAATTCTCTTAAATCAGGTTTTCTATTGAAAAAAAAAAGCATAGGAAAAATGTCAGAATTGGGCATTTCCCTTGAAGAAAAAAGAGTTTTTGGTTTTATCTCGACTCTGGCCTGGGAATCACTAACTAGTATGGGGCCATGGTTAGTTTCACTGCTCTACTGATCTGAGCCTCAGTTTCCTTGTTGTTAAGGTAGGAATGCATCATCAATAAGGTCCTTCCAGCTCTGAAATTCCAAGAGGCCAGCTGGGACTTAGTGGAGGTTCTATCCTAGGAAATCCAGCAAGTAAAAGAAAACTTGCTGGTTTTATTTCACCTGGAAGAAAACTCCTCTTTATTGTCCAATACCCCACCAAGTCAGGTTATATTAGGCTTGTGTTAGGGCTCTATTTCCAAAAGAACTAAAGCATGTGAGAACTTGGAGAGATATGGATCCGAGGAGAGCTCACGTGGGATGTGCTAAAAGTGAGGAATGAAGAAGCAGATGAGAAAGAACATTTATCTCTGATTCGTTCATTCTTTCATTTAGTCAACATTTATTGAGAGGCAATGTTGCATGGGGTTAATGGTTCAGTCACTGGAGCCAGACACCTCAGGTTCAAATCCTAGTTTCACAGCATATAAGCTTTGTAGTTCCAAGGTTACCTAACTTCTAAGCTTCCTCATCAGTGGTCTTCATCTTGAAGGCTTGTTGTGAGGGTTAAATGGGTTGATGCATGTCAGATACTTATAATAGTGCTCAACACATAACAGCTGATCAGTGAAGGTTAAGTTTTACTACGGCCAAGCTCAACTAGACACAGATGGGTACTCTGAGAGGGGTGATGATGGATGAGATAACAATAGGATGTAAATGAAGAAGGGTGTAGCAGGCATGGCAGACCTCATAGAGGAGGTAGTTCCAGCTGAGTCCCAAAATTGATATCAATCTTTGATAGACAAAGGAAATGGGTATCCCAGGTGGTAGAGATCAAGTCTGCTAAACCAGGAAGGTAAAACCCTCCTTAGATTCAGAAGACCATATCTGGTATGGCTGGAGGTTAGGGGAAAGGGGAAAACACAGTGAGAGAAGAAACTGGAAGAGCAGGTGAGGTCATGGGGAATTGCACACTTTTTATGGAAGTCACTGAACCTGTTCTAAACTGGAAGAGGCCACAACTAGGAAGCCCTCCAGCTAGAACTGCAATTAGAAGGGAAGTCAGGAATGGGGTTGAATTTGGGTTCAGGATCTGGTGGATCCGGGAGTTAGTCTGGTGGAGTAAGAAATCTTGTTAGTGTTTGCTATTTCGTGATTGCCAGCTCCACGTTACTTCCTTGTGCTAGATTTCTTCACTCTATTCCTCCATTTCCTAAACCAGAGATCAGGTAGCATTTGGAGTCTGTTTGACAATCAATGACTCTTTAAAAATGTGTGAAACACTTAGTGTCCAGAAAGTGCTATATTGGGAAATGATACGCAGAAGGAAGCATGGCAGGACCTAGCCTGAAAGTTGCTGGTACTATCTGAGTTCAGAGGAGGAAGAGGTGTCTTTGGCTTGGGTTAGTCAGAGAGAGCTCCATGGAAGAAGTTGCCTTTGAGCTGGATGTTTAAATATAAGTAAAATTTTGATGGGCAGAATTCAATCTTGATGGACGTAACAGCATGAACCAACATGAGGAAATAAGAAAGCATAAGAAGCGATGGGATCTGGGAAAAGTAAAAAATTAACCCTATAAGTGCACCCGAATAGCCAAAAGTATTCTAAAAAAGAAGAGCAATGTGAGAGGAATTTCACTTCCTGACCTTGAAACATATTACAAAGCTACAGTGGTCAAAACAGCATGGTACTGGCATAAAGATAGACATATCGATCAGTGGAATAGAATTGAGAATCCAGAAATAAACCCTCACCTATACAGTCAACTGGTTTTTGACAAACCTACCAAGCCCACGCTGATGGGAAAAAACAGTCTCTTCAACAAATGGTGTTGGGAGAACTGGATATCTATAACCAAAAGAATGAAAGAGGACCCCTATCTCACCCCCTATACAAGAATCAACTCAAAATGGATCAAAGATCTAAATATAAAAGCCAGGAGCATAAAACTACTAGAAGAAAATGTAGGGAAACATCTTCAAGACCTTGTAGTAGGTGATGGTTTCTTGGACTTCACACCCAAAGCATGTGCAACAAAAGAAAAAGTAGATAAATGGGACCTCCTCAAAATTAAACACTTTTGCACCTCACAGGACTTTGTCAGCAGGGTGAAAAGGCAGCCGACTCAATGGGAAAAAATATTTGGAAATCACATATCTGATAAGGGTTTAATATCCAGGATATATAAAGAGATGTTACAGCTCAACAATAAAAAGACAAATGACCCAATTAAAAAATGGGCCAAAGACTTGAATAGACATTTCTCTGAAGAAGAAATACAAATGGCAAAAAAACACATGAAGAAATGCTCAACATCACTCATGATTAGGGAAATGCAAATCAAAACTACAATGAGATATCATTTCACACCTATCAGAATGGCCACTATGAAAAAGACAGAGAACTACAAGTGTTGGAGAGGATGTGGAGAGATAGGAACACTTCTTCACTATTGGTGGGAATGCAGGATGGTACAACCACCATGGAGGACTGTTTGGCAGTTCCTAAAGAAGTTGAATATAGACTTGCCACGTGACCCTGCAATACCACTACTGGGTATATACCCAGAAGAACTGAGAGCAGTGACACGAACAGACATCTGCACACCGATGTTCATAGCCACATTATTCATCATTGCCAAAAGTTGGAAACAACTCAGGTGTCCATCAACAGATGAATGGATAAACAAACTGTGATCTATTCACATGATGGAATATTATGCAGCTGTAAGAAGAAATGAAGTCATAAAGCATATGGCAACATGGATGAATCTGTAGGACATTATGTTGAGTGAAGCAAGCCAGACACAAAAGGACAAATACTGTATGAATGCATTACTATGAACCAAATATATTGTGTAATATATTGTTTGATTCACACACAAAAAAAACAAAAAAACAAACAAAAAACAAAACAACAAAAAAATTTACATGTATCCATTACATTTAATTGAGAAATATATATATTTATTCATCTGTGTTTACTTTTTAGTTTTTTATTGCTTATGTTTTCAATTATTAAATGTACAAAATAAAGTTAAAAAAAAAATTAACCCTAGTCAAAGGGGAATTTCAATATATCCCAACCGAAGAGAAAATAATGCAGTGGTCTAGAACTGAGATCGTGAGAGCCTAAATGAAGACGGTTGGCAGTAGCAATGGAGAGGTCAGTGCAGATGTGAGAAGAATTGTCTGGAAGTCTCAAGAGCACTTAGTCACCTACTGGATAAAGGGGATGTAAGAGGGGCTATTGGGAGATGATTGTGAAATAGTCAATCCAGAAGACTTGCCAAAAAAAGTGGGTAGCAGGAGTTTTGTTTTTTTGTGTTTTTTTTTGGGGGGGGCAGGGAAGGTATTTAATGTCAAGGTAAAACCTCTAATAGAAGAATATTTCTAAATGGCAGCTGGAGTTTTGAGGAAAAGTTTAGCATTTGAGATGAAAGTTTGGGTGGCAACCACCTTGAGATTATATTTGAACTTTGGGAGTAGTTAAGTTTTCTGAGGGAAAGAATATTAAGAGAAAGGAGCATGATGCTTCCAGTTTGACTGGAAACCTTTCTGAGCATGGGGCCTGTGAACTTCCCAGTCACACTCCTGTGAAGAAAAGTGCCAATTCCCGAGCCACCTGAATCAGAAGCTCCTCCAATTGTATTCAGAAGTTTGCATATAAGAATTATTACTTAAAGGCAATCCAAAAGTACCTTTGTCTTAGGGGAAAGATGGGGATGAAGGAAGGCTGGGGGAGAGAAGGTAGGGATGAGATGGTGGGGACACAGGTACAGGGAAGGAGAGACCCAGCACACGGCAGAGTGATGGAGAGACTGACCAGCTGGCAGAGAGAGAGAGACAGGATTGCACAGAAAGTGCCAGAATGGGCAGGGAGAAGAAACAAGGCTGGAGGTCCATTTACTGGAGTCAGCAACCGATTTCAATCACATAGCTGGTCAGACAAGCTTCCCTGCTATCTCCTCTTTAATGAGGGTGTAGCTTTTCAAAGTCCCAGCTAAAAGAGGGTTCAGTTGCAGCACTGTGCCTCTCCTAGGACCCACACCTTGACCCTGCAGCAGACTCTTGGGGTGGCCCCAGGGTGCCGACCTCCTGGGGTTCACACCCTGGTGGGAGTCCCTCTCTGTGAGTGTAGGTAGGACCTGTGACCTGTGACCTGCTTCTCACCAATGGAATACAGTAAAGATGACAGGTGTACATTATTTGCACGTGATCACCTTACGTAAGATTCTAGTCCCTGTCTTGAAGAAGCCAGCTGCCAGGGTGGGAGGCTGCCATTACCAGGACTTACGTGGCAGAGGGCAGCCTCCAGCTGACCACCAACAACATCCCAAAACTGAATTCTGCCATCAAGAGTGGACCCTTCCCCATCGGGGACTGCAGCCCTGGCCAACACCTTAACTGCAGCCACTTGAGACCCTACCATGGGTTCTCAACCTTTTTTGTTCCACGGATCCCTTTGCCAGTCAGATGAAAACCACAGGCCCCTTACTAAGTCCACACTATACTGTGTGTTATTTAACAAAAATATCACACTGGCACCAACATGTCCCCACAAGAATAATGTTTTTTTGAATTTTCAATTCAAGCTCACAGACCCTCTGAAATATTTGTCCGTGGACCCCTGGTTAAGAACCCCTGCAACAGAGGATGCAAATTAGCCGTGCTCTGACTCTTGACCCACAGGAAACTGTGAGATTAATAAATGGGTGCTTTAAGCCACCAAGTTTGTGGTAATTTGTCATGGAATATACTCCCCCAACTCATCTGGGCATCAAAATCCCAGCTCTGAGATTTCCAAGACATCCTGCCCCAAAGGCAGGTTCACCATCAATTGACAAGATTACTAAACTGATTTTCTGTTGCCTCTTTGTTTTGGGCCCTTAGGAATTTCCATTATTTTCTTTAGCAATTAGCGGTGCATTTACAGAAGTCTTTTTTCATGTTTTTATACAGCCTATTTGTATAAAATAAAATAAGTTAAAATTTATTTTAATTTTTTAGCTGGATGATCTTCACATAATAAAGTCCTCCATATTGCTAAATTCTGTTATAATTCATGTAATTCAGCAGGATTCTTCCTGCTGTTCTTCCTTTTTATACACAGAATCTGCTGCTCTTGAAGAGAGTTCATTTCAAACAATGGTTATGAAACGCTGAAATGGTAGCTGAGTATAATAGAAAATGCAGCTCTGCTTAAGTGTGCTGCTTTATTTCTTATGCTTTGGGAGCAGTGGGCATTTGTAGGCGACACTGTATTTTGCTAATGATGACTGGTAAATCTTGGAACTCACATATTTTTCTACAATTCTATTTCCATTGTGTCTTTGAACTCTGAGGGAGAAGTGAACACAGCTCCCAAATCTTAGCATTGTGTTTGGGGCATAAAGGGCTTAGTTTAGAGCAACCTGCTGAGGTGAGCAATGAGAAATGCTTTATGCATGTTTTCTTGAAAGTCTTCATTATTGCACTGAGCTTGAGGTTCAGAGAACAGGAAATTCTGCAGCCCAGGAAAGCCCTCTGAATCCACCGCCTCCTGGAAGGAGATAAAACTCCATCAAAGTGTTATACTGTGATACATATTGTTTATTTACTGTATACTCTCAGGGAAGGTACATATATTTCCATGTATCTTGTATGGAAAGATCGTTTGCACTTATGTGACTTATGTGTTTTTAAATATTAATATTTGATTTAATAAAGTAAATTTAAAATAATGATTTTTCCTTATGTTTATAAATCTTATTAGGCTATATGTGATGCTGATGAATTTTAAAAATTACTTTTAGTGGTTCTTTGATTAATATTTGGTTCCACTTACAAGTTTAAACTTCCTTAAACACTTAAAATTGCATTTATATTTACATTTATAAATGTAATATATTCAGTTTTCTTTCTAAGTCCTTCAATTTTCTCTCTGAAACCAAAAGCTTCCCAAAGCTTAAGTAATATAAATCCAACTGTGTGTATAAAATCCTAGATTATTTTAAAATTTTCAATACTGTTTACACACTTGCTTTTATTTTGTCAACTTAAAATTGTGAGTTTAAATCAATCATAGAATTTGAGTTGGAGTTACAATGTTACTTTGCCAGAATCTCTAATAGGTCACATTCTTTTAAACGATAAAAATATTTCAAGTTCAAGGTACACATATGTTATTCTGTAATTTAACAGCAAATATTAATACTACGCATTTCATTTACTTTATCATATTATTATTCAGTCAAAAGGGGTGCTGATGCAAAGTACCAGAACTCTGTTGGCTTTTATAAAGGGTAATTTGAGGTAGAAGCTTACAGTCACAAGGCCCTAAAGAGTCCAACTCAAGGTACCACAAGAGGTACTTTCTCACCAAAGATGGTTGCCAATGTCTGTGAGGGTTCAGCCTTCCTCTTCCTCTTAAGGCTCTGTGGTCTCAACTTCTCCCGATCTCAGCTGTAGGTGGCATAGGGTTTGTCTCTCTTTCGGGGGCTTTCTCAGCACTGCAAACTATCAGGCGAGTGGCTTATATCTCTTCCTGTGGCCTTTCGATCCTCTTCCATATCTATATGGGGTTCTCTCTCTTTTCTCACGTATCTGCTTCTGTGTTCTCCTGGAGCAAGTGTCCATTTATATAGCCCACCAAGTGGGTGGGAACTCAACCCTGCACGCCCTAATGACATGGTCGAATCAAAGCTCTAATCTTAACATAATCAAGTAAACGTAAAGCCTTTGAATTTAAATCAATCAAAGGGTATCATGCCCAGAGGAACAGACCAGTTTCCAAACATAGTCTATATCTACTTTTGGAATTCATAAATAATATCAAACTGCCACAGTCATCTTTAAACTTAGTTCTAAGCTTGACTGGGGTTAAAATACACGATACCCACCACGGAAACCATTCCAGTACCCCATGTTAATTACATTTATCTTCCCAAGAAATTTGGGAATACTCTCTCAAGGGAGTTGGGGTTTCCATTCCAAGTGTGTTGGGGTTACGTTCTCAGAACTGAGAGGCCCATGAGCTTGGAGATGGCCTGGGTGTGACCCTCAGAGCTACAGACCAACAGCAGCCTCCAAGTCCATGACGTACACACAAGGTCCCTCCATTCAAGGCTTTTTTTTTTTTTTTTGCAGTTCTGTCACTTGTGTCCTTTGATTAGGGCAAGTGATATGAGACTCTCTCTCCAAACCCAATGCTGCCTCCCTCCGCATTTGTTCCACCACCTCATTGGATTCGACCAATCTGTTTAAGGTTTGTTTCTACCCTGAATGCTTTTTATATTCTTTCCATCTTTCTCTCTAGCAGAGAAGCAACTTTGAACAGATATATGAATGACATTCTTTAGATTCTGCATGCCTCTCCTGCCTGTCTAGCGGCACGGTCAGTTTCTAAAGTCATTTTAATTATCACATTCTCTTTAAACACACTGGGACGTAGAAAATTAGGGCTGTGATAAAAGCATTTTTGGTGGAATTAGAATGCAATACTTTACGAACTAATTACCGTTCATTTTGAAATTTTTCCTTTTTTTTAATCATATGACCACAATTTAGGCTTTTCATTGTTTATGCAAGGGCAAGTTACCTAAATTGCCATAGTGGAAATTGGTGCCTGAGAGGAACCAGGCCCACAGTGCCTGCCTGGCAAATACCCTATCTGAAACTCACCTTTGGGGTGTGGGCATATCTAATTAGAGCTTCCTGTGGGAGGAGAGACATGGATGCCAATTGGTGCAGAAGAAAATCCAGGTAATAAATGAAGATTTATAAGGGGAGGGCCAAGAGCTGAGCAAGGTGCAAATAGATCATATGGGCCAGGTCAGAAACGAATCTGGAAGCTGCTGACCATGTGCTCGGTACTACGTTTTAGGCATGGGCTAAAGAGCTTTGCCGAGATACATGGGGACTCTTAGCAGGGACCAAGCAGAGCAAGACATTTCCAACTGCAAAATGTTCTGCCTCACATGTCACAGGCGGCTTCCATGCAAGGCAGGCCCTGCAAGAACTGTGAGCCCAAATGAGAAATCGAGCAGCAGAAGCCTTGTGGAAGAATATGCAATATTGCACCTAAATTCTAAGGTATCCAGCTTTCCGGCAAGAGCACAGTACAACCGAAAGTTGCAAATTGGCATCCAAACATAAAACAGCATTGTTTTTATTATTCCTCTTATGAATTGTATATTGAAAACAGGAGTGGGGCGGGGTCTCAGTGAATTCATACCACTTAGTCTTATGCAAATCTGCAGTTGTCCAGGGACTGGCAGTGACCAGCAGTGTCCACCTGACAATGAAGTAAATAACATCATCACCCTAACAGGAGACAGCTTTTCTCTTAAATAACATCATTACCCTAACAGGAGATGGCATTTCTCTTTTCTTTTGCTTTGCCTGCTTCCAAACAACCGCTACCTTAAAAGAGGCCCCAGTGTACCTTGGGGGCCCAGAGACTGTGCTTCCCTGGGTCCTAATGAGGGAGGAGGATGTGCTTTGCTTTGATGCTCAGCTGTATGTTTCCTAATGAGGTCGGTGAGAGCTCAGACTCCATTTGGATTTCTTTTAAGCCCTGATTATTCAGCAGCCCTGCTGAAATTAGCTGTTCATTTATCCACCAGCAGCTGCTTGCAGGCTTAGACAGTTTGGCTCGTAGATCTGGGCTAAAGCATTCCCAATTATTTATCTATTTCAATTATGCCTCCACGCCACTTTTGTCTTCTTCTGAACAATAGCACTAGATTCTGAAACCACTAGAATTTCACCATAAAAAAATGACCAAGAAATGTGATCTGGATTGTACATCACAACTCAGTTCCAATGTGAGACGAACCCTTTCAGTCCCTCCCACCTGCTTCTCCAGCACGCGACCTTAATGCCTGTTTTGGCTCACGCTGTCACAGCTGCAAAGCAGGGCTGGCCCTACTGCTTCCCCTGCAGGGCTGCTGGCTGGAGCTCCGCATCAGTCCTCTCCGCACAGCAGCAGAGGCCAAGCTCTGCTTCTTGCCCTGAGGGGGTGTGGGGCCAGCCGAGGTTTTGTCAGAGCTCCATGCGGGAGAAAATGAAGGATGACCTTGAACCAGGATGGCAAATGGACGGGGCTGGAAGAGATTCATGCGTGCATATGTGCATGGACACACATGCATACGGACACAAGTACACATGCACACGTATACGTGCAGCACACAACACATTCACATATATGCACATGTGCACACGTATACATGCGCACACACACATGTGTGGGAGTGACCTGAGCAGCAGAACCTTGTCGAGTATCTAGGTCAATGGGCCACCAGGAGACACATGCTCCTGTCTTGAGCATGTGCTGATCAAGATACACACACTTGGCTACACGTAGTGCTTTTGTAATCAGTGTTCTGATTTACTAATTTAACAATCCTGCTCACTCTGTTCTTTCCTCCCTAAATTTTGTCAGCTGCCCAAGTTATCTTACCACATTTGTATTGGTCACAAGTGCAGCTTGTCCTGCCCAAACCCGATGACTATTCAGGGACATTTGTTCCTTGGGAGTTGAGATAAACGTGGCACAGCAAGCACTAGCTCCGCCTTTTCTCCAACCTCTACACAGGAAGTGGGCGTAGCCTCCACGCCATTCCCGTCGTCTGGGGGCGGGGCTCGTGGTTTTATTTATTGTTTCCATGACCACCACCTCATCACGTTGTTAATAGACCTCTTTCAGAGCTTGTGGATACTCCCGGTGGTTTTTAAATGGTGCCCCACACGTGTTTTGAATGGGATGCCAGCTTCGCCTGCCCATGCACTGTGTCCTGTTTGCTTGGGATCCGTTCGCAGTGGTCCCCTTTCTTAAGAGCTCTTATGGGGATAAGAGGATCCACATTCTCCTGAGCTTGATAACGAAAACGTATTTTTAAAAACTTAAAAAAAAAAAACTTTATTTTAAAAGGAGTTTTAGATTACAGAAGAGTTACATAGAAAATATAGGGGATTCCCTCCTCTCACATTTTCCCCTATTAATACCATTTTTCATTAGTGTGGTACATTTGTTACAATTGATGAACAAATATTGAAGCATTGCTACTAACCATGGTTAATAGTTTACATTAAAGTTTATACTTTGCACTGTACAATTCCATAGGTTTTGATAAAATGTTTAATGGCCTGTATCTGTTACTGCAATATCATTCAGAACAATTCCAATGCCCCCAAAATGTCCCATGTTACACCTATTCTATCTCCCTCTCCCTTCAGAACCACTGGTGACCACTATCTTTATATCAATGTTACAAGTTCTTCCATTACTAGAATAATAATAAGTCTAATTTGGCCCACGGTTGCATTTCCCCCTTATGTTTGATGGAGTTTCAATTAAAGGCCATGGCAACTGAAAGAATAGAAGGTCACCCTGGAATGTAGGAAACAAGCCCTCCGGTCTCATGCTAATAGGAGCTAGGTGGGGAAACATCCTGAGCTTGTAAGATTTACAATGTCTGTGAATTTCAGGAAGAAAAAGAGGAACTGAGCCATCAACTTTTAAGACTTGCTCATTTCAGTAAAATGTAACTGTCAAGTATCTATTGCCCTTGCACATGCTCACATGTATTTTCTTTGTTCTAAAGCCAAATAAAAGCCACACTTTATGAGGTGGCAGGGCTCTTCTCTCCAGTTCGGACGGAGAGTCCCCTGATCCCAGTTTTTCTTCTCTGTCTTATTCTTTCTTTCTCATCCGCGGCACCGTTTTCACGGACCCAGAGCCTGACCGGCAACAATGTTCGTTCATTCCTCAGTCTTGAGAATTTGGGGATGGTGTATTAGTTTGACAAAGGGGTGCTAATGCAAAGTTCCAGAAATCAATTGGCTTTTATAAAGGGTATTTATTTGGGGTAAAAGCTTACAGATACGAAGCCTTAATGAGTCCAACTTAAGGTTGCTTTCTCACCAAAGTTAGTTGCCATATGTTGAAGCAAGATGGTAGCTGATCTCTGCCTTATCTCTCCTTCCTGGGCTTCCTCTTCCTCTTAAGGCTCTGTGGGCCCAGCTTCTTCCCCATCTCAGCTGTAGGCTGGCACAGGGCTTGTTTCTCAGCCTCGGCTCTCTTCCCAAGGTCAGCTGTAAACTATCAGGCAAGTGGTCCATCTCTCCCTGAAGCTTTAGCTGTTTGAACCTTCTATTTTCCATCACATGATAGGATCAAAATGACAAAGTTCTCTCCTCTGTGTGTCTTTTTGAGTGAATGTCCATTTATATCAGCCCACCAAGGGGGCGGGGACTCAACCTGAGTTGTGCCTTACTGACGTCACCCAATCAAAAGCTCTGAATTGATTTTCTCATGTAAACTTAATCAGAGGCCCCTCACTATACAATCAAAGGTATCACACCCAGAGGAATAGATTTGTTTACAAACATAATCTTTCTCTTTTGGGGAGTCATAAAATAATCTCAAACTGTCACAGATGGTGATGTCTACTCTGCTTCCAATTGAGAGGGGGGCTTCGATGCCATGGGTCAGATGGAAGGAACTGTCTTGCTTGCATTTGTAGATACTCTCTTTTGGGGGGGGATGGGCATTGTCTATCATCATCATTTTGTTAATTGTCCTGAGCGAGTCCGATGATCTGGAGAGTAGGTGTTGGCTGCAACTCTGCTGAGATTCAGGGCTCAACTGGCATATAAAGAGACCAAAGATTTATATAAGTCCCTGGGGCATATATTTAACAAGTATAGTCCTAATTATAGGTTCAAATAAAAGGGGTAGAAGAGCCATGCATAGGGAAATTATAAATGAATCTAACTCTATTACATTGGGGAAGAAGGTTAACATATATTCCAAGGTAAGGCCCACTTATGGGGTGCTGATTTCCTGGGGTTGTCTGCTCTGCCTATTGTGTCCAGATGTCTCTGGAGCCCTCAGGAGCACCTCTGTTTGAGGCATTGTTCACAGTGGTGGTTAGTGAGATCTGCCTGAGACATGCATAAGCCTAACCTCTAGAATGACCTCCTGACTCACTTTGAAATCTCTTAGCCATAAAAACTCTTTTGTATTTAATATTTCCCCCTTTTGGTCAAGGTCTTTTTCCAAATACACTGCTAGTTGGAACTTGGTAGTAATCCCTTGGTACCAGGGAAGCCCTTTGTTGATGAAAAAGTATTTTTAATGTTCCATTGTACAGAAGAATGCTTTGTAATGGGTATAGGCAAGTTCATTCAAGTGTTGTATTTCAGCAACATTGAGTGTTAGTACTGACAAAGATGAGTTGATGCTTTTGTTAAGCTACAGAAAATTATGGAAAATGGAGTTTTATATGCCTTTAAAATATAAAGCCCAACAGTGGGATGTTAGTTTGAAGCTTGAGCTCATCATCGCCCTCTGAGACGCTGTGCTTCTTTGAGGCCTCTATCAGTCTGTCCATGTCCCTATGCTGCTCGCTCTTCCTGAAATGTCAGTGCCCTTTCTGTGGTAGATGCTCTTTTACATGGATCTCCACTTAGCCACCACCCTGGATTAACTGTCACTCTATGAAATGGGTGGGCTAAGGCCCAGGGCAAGCGAACTTTTGCAGCAGTAGGCTAGTCTCCAACTTCTGCTTCCATGTGTAGGGTTGTAGGTTTGCCATCTTGCTTCACCACATGGCAGCCAGTTTTGGTGAGAAAGCACCTCTTATGGGATATTTTCACAGCCTTAGAACTGTTAAGCTTTTACCCCAAATAAATCCCCTTTATAAAAGCCAACCTATTTCTGACATTTTGTACCAGCAGCCCTTTGGCAAACTAATACAATACTGCTTAGATATAATCTCTAGGAACTTTCTCCGGCCCCCTTCTCTAGTCTGGGGTAAGAATCCCTCATCCTTGTTCCCAAGTGTTTCTCTGTCACAGATTTTGTTACATCGTAACAGTTTGCTCACTTGTCTGTCTCCTCCAGTGGACTTGGAGCTGACTGAGGGAGGAACTCATCTTTAAATCTCTATATTCTATCTAGGCCCTGAGACAGTGACTCCAGAGCAGATGAACAAATATTTGTTGAATGAATGTTGAAAGATCGGACTTTGTACAGGTGTTGATGAAACAACCAAAGAAAAAAATTTTTATGGAAAAGCTTTGTTTGTGTAAGGGGGTAATTTCTCTGGCAATTAAGATGATATGTAATTAGTTTGAAGAGAAATGGCCTGGGGATCACAAAACAATTCGAAGATGTATTATTGCTAATCTCTGTTCTCTTCTCACATCTTCCCTTAACTGCAGGATATTTTTGTAAGTCTTTTGGGCCTGCAGAATTTCTCTTCCCCTTCCATTTGCTCTCCATGTGCTACATTCAGTTTCTGGGAGCTAACAAGCCAGCAGTGAAGCAGCCCTGGTACCAGCCCACACTGGCTGAGAAAGCCTCCTAATCTGAAACTTTCTGCTTTTAATCTTGTTTATTCTCCTTCCTCTCTTCTCCAACCTCAGATCAGCACATGCTTTTAGTCTGGGAACCTAGGGGAATTCTCAAGTCCACGTATCCTGTTTCCTTTTATAGAGTTGCAACAGCCTAAGCATTGGCTTCGTTTTTGTCCTTTATGTTCTTTAATTCCTTGCTCTTAACTCTTTAATCAAATGTCTTGCTTTAATTTACCCTTGCCCTGTGGCATCTGATTTATGTCTAGCCATGAAATGTTCTCTTTTGTATACGTTTCCAAAAGTGGATCACAAGAAGAAATATTTCATCCAAAGTGAACGTTACAGTTTAAACACTTAAGAGTTTAAAATCAAATATCTGCAGTAGGAGTCAGTTACAGAACATAAATGACAGAGGCAGGGCTTAATAGCAAATGTTTAAAACTAGTCCATGTAATATAAGCAGCAGTTTCCATTTGTGCTTTCAAAGCATTTAAATTATGGAACTGGACCTCCTTCTCACTTGCTGCAGGCACTTGCTTCTTGTTGAGTCCTTGGAAGAAATACCAGATTAAAAATATAGAGAACCTAAGGAATAAAACTGTCTTTATTGCAAATGACATGTCTACGTTAAAGACCCCGAAAGATTTTCAAGAAAAGCTATTAGAACTAATATGTGTGTTTAGCAAATTCACAGGATACAGGGTCAAAATAAGAAAGGCAATAGGATTTCTGTATGCTGGCAATGAATAATTGCAAACTGAAATTTTTAAAAATTACAATTTACAATAGAATAAAAAACCCAGCAGGTTTTTGAAGAAATCAACACACTCATTCTAAATTGTATATGAAAAATAAAGGACCTAGGACAGTCAAATAATTTTGAAGAAGAGCAAAGTTAGATGACTCAGACTACATGATTTAAAGCCTTACTAGAAAGCAAGATAAACAAGATGGTATGGTATTGATGAAAGGATATATAAATGTACATGTATATATACATATATGTATATAAATTATATATATGTACATAAATGGAACAGAATAGAAAATCCAGAAATAGACCAAATTTATATGGTCCATTAATTTCTAACAAAGCTACCAAAGTAATTCAATGTAATGAATGGTCTCTGAACAAACGGTGCTGCAACAACAGGATATATATATATATATACTAAAAAAAAAGTGAAACTCAAACCTTACCTCTCACCTTATGCAAAAATTTACTTGAAATAGGTCATGAACCTAAGTGTAAAAGCAAAACTATAATATTTCCAGAAGAATATATAGGAGAAAGTATTTGTGACCTTGACTTACGCAACAGTTTGGTGGCTAGGACACACAACAAACACAAACAGTAAAGAAAAAAAAATGATACATTTAACTTCATAAATTTAAGAATTTCTGCTTTTCAAAAGACATTCTTAATTTTTTTTTAAAGCAAGCCATGGACTGGGAGAAAACAGTTATATAACATACATCTGATAGGATTAAAGAACTCTTATAATTCAATAAATAAGAAAACTCACAACCCAGTGAAAGAACAGGCACTTCATTAAAGAGAAATAGATGACAAATCCTTGCAGGGACATGGGTCTATTTCAAAATAATTATGCTAAGTGAAATAACCATTTATCTGACATTCTGCAAAAGGCAAAACAAAAACAAAACCCCAACTATAGGGCAAAAATCTAATCAGTAGTTGTGAGGACTGGAGAGTGGGAGGAGAGAATTGACCGCCAAGGGACATGAGCGAACTTTTTCAGGTGATGAAAAAGTGATGTTAAAAACTGTATACATTTGTCAAAACTCATGGAATTATACATTAAAAAGAGTGAATTTTACTGTAGATAAATAACACCCCCAGAAACCTGACTTTCAAAAAAAAAAAATTCTGGTATACTGAAATTGGAAAACCAAAAGTACTTGAAAAAAATATAGGACCCAAGATTCTGTGCGCTCCCATGAAGACAATCACTATTTCATAGTTGTCTAATTTGGGGGACTAGATTGTTAGGTAGAGCTGAAATTAGTAAAAATCAGTAGAGCTTCCCCTGGCTGGAAATTGAGGAACGAAATCTCCAAGGAGGCGCGGTCTGGTCTTGGGGGAAGGATGTTCTGGTTGTTACTTGGAGCAGCACTTAAAGATTATCCATGGTTTGGAAAACACCTTAAATGTTGAGGGGCAACAGGGCCCCGTCCTGGCTCCTGAGTGTTCCTTGGGCTATGTCTTTGGCATTTACTGACTTTCTCCCTACATGCTATTTTTTTTCCTTTTGACAGCCATCCTCTAGGTATGGCCATGTTCTGGAGAGCTTGCCCTTGGTGTTGATTTGGCTTGGTTTGGGGCTTATGGTAATACTTTTGTCCATACACCCATATAGATAGCTGTGTCCACATTTCCTTAATCTTAAGGTACCATCAGCTATGAAATTATGCCATAGTAAGCTTTGAATGGGAGAACATACGACCTCATGTGACATTATATTCCGTTTCTACCAATTTCATTTTAGGCAGTGTCTCCTATCGGATGGCTGAATCCATCCTCAGTAAGACTTTAAGCTCACTTCCTGTTTCAGTCTGAGAACCCTGCATATCCCCGGGGATATAAACCCTAAAGGGACTCAGACTTCAGGCACAACCTCCTCTTTGCAGATTCTTTTCCTCTGACTACGCAACAACCCCTTACAACGAACAAAACCAGAATCACACACATGCCTCAGCAGGAAGCTTTGTTTCCTGGTTTTAGTTCACAGGCAAGAAGCAGGCTATCACCTTCAAATAAAATCTTAAAATATCCCAAGTCTTGTTCCTTCCAGCTTCTGTTCCCCTTTCTTCCTCCCACCCCATCCTTGTTCACATTCAGGTTTGCTTCTCCTTCTTCCTTCAGTATCCCTTTTTCTCTCATGGCTTCCTCTCTTCTCCCTTCTCTTCCTCCTTCTCCTCTCAACCCCCAACCTGATTTTTATTTCTTTTTCTTTTCCCCACTCTCTTTAACTGACTGTTAGAAGGGACTGGTATGTATCTTTCATTATCGCTGAACTTATTTAATAAAATTTTGCGTTCTCCATTAAGCCTGGAAGAAAATCTGCCACAAATTTGACAACACTCTACCCACTGGCTCCTCCACCTTCGTTTGCCTTAAGCCCTGGAACAATACCCTCTATCAGTTTCTTGGTGGAATTCCAGCTCAGGCATCTTCATATTTTCTACCTTGTCAATAGTCCCCTGGGCTTATCTTGTGTCATGGGGAGAACACTGAGAATTGTGGAAATTGTGGAAAAGATTTGTCTTTTCATTTGCCCTGGTATTTTTTTTTCTTCTTTTAATATGTTTTTTTTTTTTTTAATTGGAGAAGTTATAGGTTTACAGAAAAATCATGCAGAAAATACAGAGTTCCCATATACACCCCCCCGCCCCACACACACACTTACCCAGTTTTCCCTATTATTGATACTTTGCATTTGTGGAATTTTGTTAAAATTGATGGAAAAATATTATTATAATTGTACTGTTAACTATAGTCCATAGTTTACATTAGGGTTCACTTATGTGTTGTAAAGTTCTATGGATTCACGGGAAGCGGCTGTGAATCCCGTTTACCATATGGGAGGCCCCGGGTTCGGTTCCTGGGGCCTCCTGGTGAAGGCAAGCCCGCCCGCACGGCGTGGTTGGCTGACCCGGCGAGCACAAGCAGCAAGGGGGGGGGATAAATTAATAAATAAATAAAATCTTTAAAAAAAAAAAAAAAAAAAAAAAAAAAGTTCTATGGTTTCTTTAAAAAAAATATTCTAGTAACATATATACAACATAAAATTTCCCCTTTTAACCACATTCAGATATACAATACAGTGGTGTTAATTATATTCACAATTTTGTGCTACTATCACTGTCATCCATTACCAAAACTTTTCCTCACCTGAAACAAATTCTATACCAATTAAGTATTAACTCCCCATTCCCTACCTCTACCTCAGCCCCTGGTAACCTGTATTCTAGTTTTTAACTTTATGTATTTGCTTATTCTAATTATTTCATATCAGTGAGATGATACAATATTTATCCTTCTGTGTCTGGCTTTTCACTCAACATGTTGTCTTCAAGGTTCATCCATGTTATTGCATGTATCAGGACTTCATTCTGCTCTGGTATTTTTATTTCACTTATTCTCCCCCCAAATGTAGCCCATGCCTTTGCTCACAGAGATCCTTAATAAGTGTTTTATAAATATTAATATTATAGATAAAGGAAGTATTAGTATAATTACAGAAGTTAGGGGAGGCCTCATGATGAAAAAGTGATTGAATAACTGTAAACATTTGTCAAAATGCATAGAACAGTACCTTATATATGATAAGATCAAGCTGAACCTTAATCTCTGAGTAGAATTTGGATCATCCAAAGTACATAGAACAGCATGCCTGTCAGAGGGAACAGCATGAACAAAGATTCATATTCTGGTAGGCACAGCAAGCATTCATTCCTTTATCTGACAAAAGGCATGGTACCAGTGTCCAGGTCATTTTTTATTATATTTTCAATGACTTCCCTATAACATGAAAAATGTATTATTCCTTGTTATTAGTGGGAGTGATAATTTGCTCCAAAATAAATAAGAATGATAAAGGACATATTAATTCCAAATCCAAATGACACTTTATAGATTTTACCTTGTGCTTCCTTTCTATTTTGAGAAGACAGAGAAAACCAGGAACCAAAGTAAATCTATTATCCAAAGTAGTAGAGCATATCAGAAAAATTCCATGAAAGAAGAAATGTCCAGAGTCCTTCATAACCTGGGCTAATCTATTTCATCCAAAGCATACAAAGTAAATAGCTAATTAAGAAACAATTGGGAAACAATTATCTAGACACATGCTTTGGTAGTTGTTCATAAAAAACATTTGAGGTCCAATTCTTTCTAAATCCTTCAGAAACAATTATTTCTGGAGATGTGTAAAGTTCTTTCCAAGTAGTAGACCTCATTGACATAACTGATAATCATGAGACAACACATTATTCTCTAAGAGTACATTTCACCAGCTTCTATATATTTTCTTAATTTTCAGATCAGTTGAACTTATTAACATTGGCTCCAAAAGACAATTGTTTGGGGGAGAAAGAAAATGATTTCATAAAGAAAGAAGTAACTTTAAATCTTAATACATGAAAATCCAATGGTCTGTATTTGGATTTGGAGGAAGCAGTGTATGATTTATTATATGGGATCAGCCTGGTTGACATGGTCTGCTTGTGATATGATTTGAGGGCGTGATGAATACTGCATAGGGTGGACAGAAGGAAAGCAGTCTTAGTGGATGTGCAGTCAATGAAGATTAGGTACCTGTGGTCCAGGCAGAATTTAATAGAGATGGAGAGGAAAATGTGGATTTGAGAGAAAGCAATGCCTTGGTTTAGTGACTAAGTGGATATGGGGCCTGAGAGAGGAAATGAAGAGTATCCTGAAGTTTGTGAGGCAGAGAGACTTTGAGGACACTCTTGATAAAGGGGAGATGGTTAAGTGAAGAGTGAAAATGAGAAGTTCTGCTTTTCATTAATCACACTGATAAGCTGTCTCTCAAATGATGAAGAATCTCCAACCATGCCATGAGTTGTCATTAGCAAATCATTTTTAAAAATCAATTTCCATGGCCCTAAGTTCCTCCTATTCTGTAAGATGATTTCAATCGCTGATTCAATTTATTGAAAGGCTATGGGAATCTTCTGTTTTTCAATTTCATCCTGAGTCAGTTGTGGCAAGCTGTATTTTTCTAGGAGTTTTTCCACTTCATCTAAATTTTCACATAAAGTTGCTCATAATATTTCTGTGGGTTTTTTTTTTTTTTTTTAACCCTTTAAGTGTCTATTGTTATACCTCCATTTTCATTCCTAATATTTTTTACTTATTCTCCCCCACCCCTCCCCTGTCTCTCTCTCTGTCATCATTTTGGACAGAGGTTTGTCAGTTTATTGGTCTTTCAAAGGAAAAAAATAGTTTCCATTATATCTTTGCAGTTTCTTTGTTTTATCTTTCATAAGTCATTGTTTATGCTCTATGTGGATAAGAGCATATGGCTTCAGCAGTTGTCATAAAGAGAAATGAGCTGGGAAAAGCAGGTGCATGTCAAAGCAGAGTTTCCCACAATATGTTTCAGCAGCTGACTCTGAGGAGGAAGGTCATCAGGGCAAGCCGGACTTTGAGGTTGTATAGGCAATGACGGTGGCTGCCTGAGAGGTGATGGGAAGAATTGCAAAACATTTCCAGAGAGTACTTTCAGCTGCCTGAGAAGGGCTCTATTCTTCTATCATTCTTTCTTTAGATCTTTTTCCTTATAAAGTGCAAAATTTTACTAATAGGAGCATTAACTGGCTAAAGCTAACATTAGTTAGAATCTTGGCTCTTGTTGAACTTGGTAGAACAAATAGGAGAATGCTAATATTCAAATAGTGCTTTTTTGTTTGTTTTTGAGGTACCAGGGCCAGGATTGAATGCAGGACCATGTATGTGGGAAGCCGGCGCTCAACCACTGAGCCACATCAGCTCCCCTGAGTTGGTTGTTTCATTTGTTTGCTTTTGTTTTAAGGAGGCGCCAGGGATTGAACCCAGGACCTCCCATGTGGGGAACAGGCACTCAATCACTTGAGCCACATCTGCTCCCCATAAATAGTGCTTTTTAAGGCCCATCAGCATGGGCTCTTCAAGTGTGTAGGGATACATGTCTCTGGGCTGAGTTAATGAGCAAACTTTCTTGGGCAAGATTTAACTTTAGCTGCAGTTTGGACTTTAGATGCAAGCTCAGTGTGGATGGAGCAGCCCCCTTCCCAGCCAAGTCTGGACAGCAACACCATTAGCACTAGACTTTTTAGATGTATGAGGAGCATACCTAACTGGGATGGAACCATTAAACATTAGATCTGGAGGAAGCTGAAGCTGAAAATGCGTTAAGTATCTTTCCCAGAGACACTATGATAGTTGGTAGCAGAGGTGTGATTAGAAAGCATCTCTTGAGTCCTAGTCAACCTCTTGTTTTCCATTACATTGTATAAAATGGCGCTCAACTAGTTATTACCAATGCAAGCATTTCAAGGAATACTTCCTGCTGATGGAAATTGTGTGTGTACCTGGAATGGATATTGGAGAGGAGAAAAAAAGTTAGAGCAAAATGTAGAATGTTCTCAGTACATTGGCCATTTATATTATATGTTAACCATTCTAGTGATGAAAATAACATACAGGAATTTTCTTTATTATGCTTAAATGCAGAGATGGTTTGTTCACTAAATATCCACTATGAAGATATTGTAATTTTTTTTGATAGGAAGAGGTTGTGATGGTTTTTCCCCCTGCCCTTAGCTTTTTAGAGATTTTAGTTTAAATATACAGGAAGGCTCACAGGAAATCCTTTTTTTCTGGTATTGGATTCATGTAAAGAAAGAAGACGTAAAACTCATTTTTTTCCCTCATTTAGTAGTTGTTTATGTGAATACCAGCTGTTTCTCTTTACTCTTATGGGATCTTCATTGACAAGTTAGAACCGCCACTTTATAGAATCCTTTTGATTTAAAAATTATAAACAACAAAAAGGAAGTGTTTCATAAAAAAATAAATTCAACATTTCAGGCAACCCATATATTAAATGTGTTCAGATAAAATCTATTGTAATATTATAAATAGTAAACTATATAGAAATGGCAAAGTGTCCAGTTACATTATGAAATATAGCTCTGTTTGGAGCTTGCAAATTGCCTCGCAGTGAAAACTTCTCCAGGGGACCATATTCCCCTTTATTGTTGGTGCTATTAGCATATTTAATGAGGTAATTACATTCTTTTGTACAAAAATGCCCATGAAAAGAAGTTATTGTAACGTAACAGCTCATCCTCTGGCTGATAGTACATTCTTTCAGACTTGGGTATATCATTTCGATCCTTCCTAAGTACAACTAATTTTAAAAGGTTCATATATGCTATATTTTCTTGGCAAACCATGAACCTTTTCACCCTTGTTTCCACAAATGAGTTCTGTAAGTCCCTTCCTTGAAAACCATTATCATCATGGGTTATAAAATACTGCTTTAATGTTATGCAACAGTAGTGCAAACTAGTTAAGCCAAATAAAGGAAACACTATCGGACTTCTATTACTATGCCATTTAAGTGGCACAATTGGGGTGTCATATTCTTAACTTTGTTTTGCTTTTTCGATTTTTTTTTTTCAGTAACTTCTATTCGGGTCATCAAGGTTCAGTGAAGAATTATTACCCATTGAGCCCTGCAGGAGCTAGGCTATTACCTAATAACCTGGTGGCTTCTGGTTTATCTAAGTAAGTGATGAACTCTGTATGTGAGGCTTCCCTAAGGATCTGCCTGCCCTCACATTTGATATATTTTATGCTTAGAACACCTGTCAGCCTGTCTGTCTATTTGTCTGTCTGTCTGTCTCTCTCTCTCTCTATCTATCTATCTATCTATCTATCCATCTATATTCCTGACTGTGAAATGGTCTCTTAGTTTTCCAGGCTGCTGTGAAAAAGACAAAACATTAGGAATTTGTTGTCTCATAGTTTTGAGGCTAGGAGAAGCCCAAAACTGAGGTGTCAGCAAAGGGATGCCTTCTCTCCAAACTCTATAACATTCTGGGGCTGGCTGCCAGCAATCCTTGGGGTTCCTTGGCTCATATCCCTGCTTTGTGTCACATGGTGATATCTTCTTCTTTGTCTTCTGCGTTCCGTTGTCTTCTAGCTTTTGTTGACTTCCAGCTTCTGGCTTCTCGCCATGGCCTTCTCTTACTATGTCTGAATTTCTTTTGTTTTTAAAGGACTCCAGTAATCCGGATTAAGGCCCACCCTCATTCAGTTTGGCCACATCTTAACTAAACATAACATCTTCAAGAGATCACATTTATAGTGGGTTCATCCCCAGACGAATGTGGCCCCAAATTAAGAACATGATTAAATTGGGGACGTAATTCAATCTTCCACAGTCTCCAAAATTCCTGGCTTCTGGAACACACACAACTTTTCTACAGTTATTCAATCATACGTGAATCTAGGCACTGCTATGAAGGAATTTTGCAGATTAATTAAGGTCTCAAATCAGTTGAGCTTAAAATAAGGACATTATCGGGGTGGGCCTGACATAATCATGAATTCTTTAAATCAAATCAGAGATTTGTAGAACGAGAAGGATTCAATGTGCCATTTCTACTTAAAGATGGAGATGGTTATGTGGTAAGGATGTGGGCCTCTGTTAGGAACTGAAGGCAGCTCCTGGTTGACAGCCAGCAAGGAATTGGGGACCCCAGTCCTATAGCTGCTAGGAACTGAATTCTGTGGACAGCCTGAATGAGTGTGGAAGAAAACCTTGAGTTCCATATGAACTGAGCTGCAAGCCCTGGTCGAGACAGTGATTTTGGCTTTGTGAGGCATTGAGCAGAGGATTCAGCCCTGCTGTCCTGGATTTCTGACCTACAGACAGGATAAGCTAACATACGGGTATTATTTGAAGCTGCTAAATCTGTGGCAATCGGTTTTGCAGCAATAGGTAACTAAAACACTGATTTAGAGCCTGGTCAACCTTAGCTTCTAAAGAATCCTAAAGCCTTTGTTCTTTTCTTTTCTTTTCTTAAAACCCCTCTCTCATTCTTATTTTAAACAAGAACAAATAAGCAGAAGTCAAGTATTTACTTTGCTATATCAATTCAGGACAGGAAGTCAAACTCTATTTATTGAATCTGTTGTTACGGACGTTTGGCTTGTTTATCATCAGAATGATTTCCCTTGACAATATCTTCATCACCTGTCACTGTGACCCTCCACAGGGTAGTTCCTCAATTCTGATTCCGGGGAAGATTGTTTGCAAAGGTGGCCACAGTAATTCCTCTAATGCCAGCTCTCAGGGCCCTTTGCAGTGAGACTACCTCTTATATCATCAAGAGGTGGCATCTGTTTCCCCAAACCTGGGATTTGGACTGGCTTTGTGACTGGTTTGGACAACAAAATGTAGCAGAGTGACGTCGAGGCTAGACCTCAGGAGGTTTTACAGCTTCCTCTTTGGTCCCCTTGGGCCCAGCCCCCATGTGAGAGCCCCAGCCAGCTGCCAGGGAGCTGTGTGAAGGGGATCCAAGCCCCCGAGCTGATGGTGCCAGGCAATCACTGGACACTGAGGTCACCCAGGACCAGCTGATCCCTGGCCAACATGAAAGAGGCTGGCCACCACCACATGGAGCAGAGATGGGCCATCCCAGCTGACCCTGCCCAGTTTGCCAACCTACAGAATTGTGAGAAAATTGATTGTTCTTGTTTTAAGCCATGAAGTTTTGAAGGTTATTTGTTATGCAGTAATAGGCAACAGATATGGCCATTAAAGAACGTGACTTTTAAAATGTGATTTTAAAATGAAAATCTTATTTCTTTTTAATAGATTGCTATCTGTTCGAATGTTGATGCATGCAGTGCAAAATTTCAGATACAAAAGAGTATACAGGGGAGCAGATGTGGCTAAAGTGGTTGAGTGCCTGCTTCCCACATAGGAGGTCCCTGGTTCGGTTCCTGGTGCCTCCTAAAAACAAACAAACCAAAAAAACAAACAATAAGCAAATAAATGGAAAAAAACAACTCAGAGTTGTCGATGTGGCTCATTGGTTGAGTGCCGGCTTCCCACATACGAGGTCTGGGGTTCAATCCCCAGCCTTGGTACCTAAAAAAAAAAAAAAAAAAAGTATACAAGTGAAAAGAAATGTCCCTCCTTTAGGGCATGGTTAAGTTTTTTCATCTTTTTAAAGTTCTTTGGGCTGATGTATAGGACATATAGTAATTTCAAGAATGCACTTAGGGAAAATGACCAAAGTAGAAGATAAAAAACAACATACCTTTTTCCAAATTGATTTGCCTTGTTCCACTTTATGTCCCCAAAGGTTCAATTCTGCTCTCTTCAGTTTTCATTATGGATGAGTTTAAAAGATTCCTATGATCTTATGTATAGAAAATCCTGAAAAATCCACATAAAACTACTAGAGCTAATAAACAAAGTCAGCAAAGTGATGAGTTACAAGATCAACATGCAAAAATCAGTAGCATTGCAATACACCAGTAATGAGCAGTTGGAAGAAGAAATCAAGAAAAACTTTCAGTTACAACAGTTAATTAAAAGAATCAAATATTTAGTTATAAATCTAACTAAGGATATAAAGGACTTATACCAGAAAACTACAAAACATTGCTAAAAGAAATAAAAAAGACCTAAATAGATAGAAGGACATGTGTGTTCATGGATGGGAAGACTAAATATTGTTAAGCTGTCAAGGCTACCCGAAGTGATGTACAGATTTAACGCAATCCCAGTCAAAATTCCAACAACGTTCTTTACAGAAATGGAAAAGCCATTCATCAAATTCATATAGAAGGGTAAAGGGCCCCAAATAGCTAAAGCCATTTTGAAAAAGAATGAAGTTGGAGGACTCACACTTCCCAATCTTAAAACTTAATTCAAAGCTACAGTAATCCAAACAACATGGTACTGGCACAGGACAGACATGTAGACCAATGGAAGTGAATTGAGAGCTCAGAAAGCAACCCTCACATTTATGGCCAACTGATTTTTTTTTTCAGGAGGTACTGGGGATGGAAACTGGGTCCTCATACATGGGAAGCAGGTGCTCAACCACTTGAGCTACATACACTCCTCTGGCCAACTGATTTTTGACAAGGAGACAAAATCCACTTAACTGCGAAAGAATAATTTCTTCAACAAATGGTGCTGGGAAAACTGGATCTCCATATTCAAAAGAATGAAGGTGGACCACTACCTTACACTATATACAAAAATCAATTCAAAATGGATCAAAAACCTAAATGCAAGAGCCAGAATTATAAAACTCCTAGTAGAAAATATAGGGAGGCATCTTCAGGACCCTGTAGTAAGAAATGGTTTCTTAGACTTTACACCCAAAGCACAAGCAGCAAAAGAAAACATAGATAACTGGGACCACATCAAAATTAAAAACTTTTGAGTTTCAAAGGACTTTATCATGAAAGTAAAGCCACAACATACACAATGGAAGAAAATATTTGGTAACCACATATGTGATAAGGGTTTACTATTAGAAAATTGAAAACTTTAAGTGTTGGAGAGACTGTGGACAAATAGGAACATTTATTCCCTACTGGTGGGAATGGAAAATGGTGCAGCCACTGTGGAAGACAGTTTGGCGGTTCCTCAGAAAGCTAATTATAGAACTACCATATGACCTGGCCATCCCACTATTAGGTATATACCCCAAAGAACTGAATAAGGGGCTTGAACAGATATTTGCACAGTGATGTTCATAGTGACATTATTCACAATTGCCAAAAGATGGAAGCAACCCAAGTGTCCATCAACCACTGAATGGATAAACAAAATGTGGTATATATTATTCAGCCATAAAAAGGAATGAAATTATGATACATGCAGCAACATGGGTGAACCTTGACGATGTCATGTTGAGTGAAATAAGCCAGACACAAAAGGACAAATATTATATAATCTCACGGATATGAAATAATTAGAATAAGCAAACTCATGGAGTTAGAATCTAGAATATAGTTTACCAGGGGATGGGGTGGAGGTAGGGGATAGGGAGTTAAGGCTTAAAATATACAGAGTTTCTATTTGGGGCGATGGAAAAGTTTTGGTTATGGATGATGGTAATGGTGGCACAGCATTGTGAATGTAACTAACAGTACTGAATTATATATTTGAATGTGGTTAAAAGGGGAAAATTTTAGATTGTATATATGTTACTAGAATAAAAATAAAAAAAAAAATCCACGGAAACACGAGTTAAATCAGGGACTATAGTTAATCGTATACTTATTAAAATGTGCTTTCATCAATTGTAACAAATGTGCCACACCAATGCAAGGAGTTAATAATAGGGTGGTATAAGGAAATGCTGTATTTTATGCATGATTGTTCTGTGGAACCACAACTTCTCTAATTAAAGAAAAAAAGGAAAGGAAAAACAGTTCCCAGATGTCAAAGCAAAGGGTTAAAGCTGAGTATATGGGTGACCTTGTGGATAAGTGCTATAAGATGGAAACTTATTATACATGCTTTCCAGTAATGTGAGATCAGCGAGTCCATCACCAATGATAGGCCAAATAACTCAGAAAACATTCAGAGGAATATTTTCTTTGTATTTGGAGAGAGCAAGCCAGCCAAGGCCCTCCGTGCTCCTGATAATCTGCATCAGCCTCAGAACAAAAGCCTCCACCCAGTGCAGGGGCTATGAAGGCCGCTGACTCACTGGGCCGTTCTTGGTCCTGTCCAGATCCAGGAGGGGGAGCGAATAGACTGTCAGGCTAGGGCTGAAAGTTTGGTGTCACCTGCTGTAAACTGGGAAGTATGGCTGTGCCCTGAAAAGTTTGGCTTAGTCATGTGACAAGAAGATACCAGGCACCTGCTATGTCCCCCCATACCGTCTCAGTTCTGGGGTCCACCTGAGTGGCTCTGGGGGTCCCAAACCAAATAGGATACTTGATCTTACCCAGATGGGATCCATATTCCCATTAGATCCCCTACAGAGGAGAATCGGTCAGCCCCAAACAGTGGCTTTAGTAAATTGGTGTTGACTTCCTGTGTATTAATAAAGCTTCTGAGTTCAAAGTTCAAAGTAAAACATTTTACCTCCACTTATTTGTTTTTGGTTTGAAAGAATTTATGGTCCCTGATAAGGTAGGGCCATGATTGAAAGCTTGCGGTTATCTATTCAGTAGCTGAGGAACAGTCTACCCAGTTATCCCGGGGAGCAGGGAGGACACTGCATGCCCTCTTACCACAATCAAATGCTGTCCGTGGCCTGACGTGGCAGAATTTTGGCTGTTGTGTGGGGACAGTTTAAGCCCACGGATGAGTTAGTGCTTTAGAAAGCCTAGAATCTAGAATCCAATCCAATCCATATTTATTACATTCTTCTTATATGCCAGACCCTGTGTGTGGCCCAGGGACACAAACCAAGTGCTCAAGGAGGGCTCACATTAACAAGCAGTACAATATTTACAGCATTGTGCTGGGAGGGGCCTAAAGGCGCCATTCTGGGGGAGGAGGTCAGGGAAGGCTGCTCAGGCCAGAAAGGAGTTCTTGGAGGGTGGGGTGGGGTGGGTGAAGGTGGGCTAGGCAGGTGGGAAGGGCATGGCAAGGTGAAATGCTCATTCTTCCATCCCTGCAAGGCGGCAGGCTGGTCCAGCAGGGCCTGGCTACTTGGGGAGCAGGAGGAAGTATGCAGAGGGGTCAAGACTACGCTGGAGAAGTAGGCTGCCCTCTGGGGTACTGCACTATGGAGCTTGGATTTGACCTTGCCTCAGAAACTGGGGTCTGGGACCACCCAAGAATTTTAGCCAAGAAAGAACTTGAGCAGATTTGCACTTGAAAGGTTCACCAGGGGAAGTAACTGGAGGAAAGAAGAGCGGGAGATGGAGGCAGGAGGAGTTCTGAGACCACTACCACCGTGGGGGGGGCAGAATCCCAGAAGCCTGCCTGTGGCAGTGCCCTTGGGTTGGGGGATTGTGGTCCTCAAGGGGTTTTGTAATGTGTAAGACTTGGAATCGGCTCCGGATGTGGGGAGTGAAGGGAAATTCTAGGCTGGACCCCAGTGTCAGGTTTGGGTGGTTGGTGGTGCTGCCATGGTGAGGAACAGAAAGAGCCCAAGGGAAGCACCAAAAGGGAATGTTGGGAGCTGGCAGAGCAGGAAGTATTGTAGAAGCACCACGGATAAAGTGGGCCCAATTCAGTTTCTTAGAATGGGAAGGAGCTTCTCCAAAGCCTGAGTGTGGTAGTTCCGCACCGAGATTCAGGGACCTGGGGTGGGCAGGATGCAGGCGGCTGTGATTTGGAACAGGTACTTGGCTGCCGAAATCCGTAATTTATACTTCTCTTTATGATCACGGCCTCAGTTTTTTTTAAAAAAATTTTCCCCAGAAAAAAGTTTCTCAATGAATAAACCTTTAGCCATCTAGTGCCAAGAAAATGAAAAAGCTTTTGATCTAAAATCCATTAACCTGCTGTTCTTTGTTGTTTGCTCTCAAGCACAGAAAGCTCTCGTTTTTGTTCCTGTTGTAATTTAGGTAGATAGTAATCTTAGAGCCTCGGGGATGGGCAGAAAAGGGACTTGCTCTTACAGTCGTAGAGAAAAGTAAAGCCAGAGAGAAGGAGGTGAAATAAACTCTTAAATCTACCTTTCCTTTGCTGAAGGGGTGGAGGGTGGGGGTATTAGTAAAAGCCCACGTCACTGGGTTTTAAAGCCCTGGCTTGACCGTATGTTTGTACGACGTCAACAAATCTATTTCCTTTTCCTCCACGAGTCCTTTTGCATCTTGTTTCGTGCCGTATTGGGCAGGATCTCAGTGGGCACCCAGACGCCGGCCGGGAAGAAGCTGCTGCGTGCTGCTGGCCGTGTGTGTGTTCGCGTGAGTGTGCGCGCGGGAGACCCTCTCCCCTTGCGGGGGTCCCAGATGCAAGCCCTGCTGCAGCCACGGAGCCAAGCCTTTCGGATCCCACCCTCGCCCCAAGCGGTCCACGCCAGCGGCCCGCGGCCCACGTGGACCGGAGGTTGGAACTGCCGGCTGGTGCGCCCGCCACTCGGCGGCCCCGCCCCGGCCCGCCGTCCCCGCCTCCGGCCCCGCCGTCCTGCCCCGCCCCCCGGCCCCGCCCCGCCCCGCCACTTAATTCGGACGCGCGGCCCGCGGCGAGCAGGAGGCGCCGGAGCTGGACGCGGAGCCTGGTCTGCGAAATTGGTCCCTGTGCGCGCGGTCCCCGTCGGCCCCTCCGAGGAGAGCGAGGGGAGCCGCACCCCTTTGTGCACGCTCAGGTTGGTCGGCCGCCCCCACTCGGCACACAAAGACGGCGGCTCGGGGGTGGGGGCGCGGCGCGGAAAGCGCCGCCCGGGACCCTTCGGCCGGCGGGGTGGGAGAGGCAGGGGCGATGAGGCGGGGGACCGGGGTGCGCGCGCGGGGGCAGGGAGGGGCGACCGGGCGCTGGGCGCGGGGGGGTCGTGCAGGCCTGGCCTCTTCCCCGCGGCTTCGGGGCCTGCCCACAAGCGGCTCCGCCCGGGCCCCGGGAACCCCCGCCCCTCACCCCCGGCGGTCCCTGGGCGCCGCGCCTCTCCCGCCAGCTCCCGGGGCCCCCAGACGCCCTCCGCACGTCGGGCGTCGGCGCGCAAAGCGGGCCGGGAGCGCTCGCCCCGCGGTGCGAGGGGCCAGCGTGTGTTCTCCAAAGAGCTTGAAAGTAACTTCTCCGTCTCGGACCGCGCCGGTTCCCACTGCTCGGGGACCCCAGGATCCCGGGGCGTCCGCGCCCAGGGGTCCGGGTCTTGACCGGGTGGTCCCCAGGGCTTCACATGATGCGCCCGGCTGAGGCGTGACAGCCCTGGCCTTCGGGGAGTGTCCCTGTGGGGGGATATAGGACAGGTCGTCGTCTCTGCAGCCAGGTACCAAGGAAGGGGGAGTACCCTCTCTCCCAAAGAACTTCTTTCGGGGACTTGGAGATTTTCATTTAATGTGTGCAGGAAAACTGCACTTGACGTTAAACTTGAGGATTGCTTGTTAACAGGGGCGTCAGTTTTCTCCTCTGGTCATGTTCCTCCTCCATTACTTTGCACATTTTACCCATCCCAGTTGCTTTAACTTGAAAGAGTGTCTGGGGTGCCAGAAATCTTGAAATATTAGTGATTTCAAGTTTGAAACGTTTAAGTATAGAATATGTTTGTTTAAAACTGGAGAAAACAAAAAAATCCCTCATGCCTACCTCCCAAACACACCTTGAGGCTGAAGGCATCTTTGCTTGATTTGTGGTTCAGTTGCCATGGTGTGTTTCTGTGACTGTGAGTGTGACTAAATGAGAGCCTTTGTGAATCCTGACGTTTTCCAGTCACATCAGTCTAAAACGTGGTATCTGATAGTCATAGTTCTGCAGCAATGCTTGGCCATTTTCACACATGGTTAATACCGGTAAGTTGTTTTGAAATAAATTTTCTTATAGCTTGGCAAATAACTGTGATGGGCAAAACAGAAAAAACAATGTACTTTCCAGTTAATTTGGAAAAATGGGCTGAAAGAAAATTTTTATAGGCTGTATTCTAAAGATTTCAGAAATAGTTTGGGCTTGACATTTTTTTAAATAAAAAGAAATCTTTCAGTTTTTAAAATACTGAAAAAGTAAAATTGTGTGCTGAGATTCCTGAGAGATATGTAATAGAAAGGAACATTTTTGGGACTAGAAAGCAGGAGCAGTGGTTTTATAGCTGGGTGTATGCTGCTTTGGAAAAGACTGCACTGAGAAAGTAAAACAAGAAGGGTTTCCCTGTGAGTGGTGAGTAGCTTTGGCTGTGTGTGTTCTGTGATAAAAAGCATTGCTCAGCTACAGATCTGGCTAGTTTTGTCATCACATACTTTTTTTCTTTTTTTTAATTAGAGAAGTTGTGGGGTTTACAGACCAATCATGCATAAAATTCAGTTTTCCCATATATCACCTTATTAACACTTTGCACTGGTGTGGCACATTTGTTAAAATTGATGAAAGCACTTTTTCTTCTAAGTGTACGATTAACTATAGTCCTTGATTTAACATAGTGTTCAGTTTATTTTCCACTTGTAAAATTTTTGTATGTTTGACTTCTCTAATAGGCAGAGTAGAAAGAAGTCTTGGAGACACCTATTTAGAGGTAGGTTGATCTTTGGGATGATGCAAGACTCTTTGAAGCTAGAAGAATTTACAAAAAGGAAGTTGTGGTTAGGCACTTTAAGGTGCCTTTCTGTTTTTGTTGCAACATTTGGGGCCTCTGAGTCTGTACAGGTGCTTTGGGTACAGCTGCAGCTCAGTAGGGACCTGTAAGTGAGGTATATAGTCTTCTAGCAGACAGGTTAGCATTCCTCCTGAAATAGTGGTACCTTTCAACAGATGAAAGTCAAGAGAAGCTCATGTGGGAATGGGAAATACCGGAATCTTTAAATCTGAGTTTTCAACCTTCCTGTGACAAATTGTACAGTATAAGCAGCACAGCTGAGTGGAACTTGAGGTCACAGTTCAGTGGTTCATTCTTTTTCTGTTGCCTCTCAGGGAAGGGAGAAACTTTGGAAGTGGTCCCATGTTCAGACTTGCTCTGGCTCTGTGTGATGGCCAGTGGACTGGAGATTCCATTTCTGGGATAACCCTGTATCTGGGCTGTAGGAGGATGGATGCTGCTTTCCATTCATTGATTAGATTTTTAATTGTTTAAGCTGTCACAAGCAAAGGTGGAAAAGGTGGAACGATTTTTACTGATTTCCTTTGGGAGTGGTTGAGGGGTGGAAGCCTTTTCCCCTGCGTGAAAGAGGAAACAGAATAGACAAATAATATGCCTTATTGTTGTTAACACCCACCTGTTCCTGCCTTCCGGAATTCTCTGTGCACGTGTTTTAATCCTCATTTTACAAATGAGAAAATGGTTGGGGGAGTTTGGTCAAGGATGTCTGTATCGGGCATCCGTGGAGGTCCAGGCATCCTGGGGAGTTGTCACCCTTCTTTAAGTCTCGAGAAGGTAGCTGTGGGAATCCACCCCTTGGGAGTATCTCTTTGGGCACACGTTGTGCCGGGAAAGCTGCCTCGCCAAGGGGAAGTCGGCATGCGCTGCACTGGGGCGTGTGCCTTTGTGTGACCTGATGAGGCTCCAGTTCATTTCCTCAGGGACTTGCTTTGTCTAATCTTGGCCTATTTTTGCTTTTCCTTCTCCGAACAAACTGTTTTTCTCCCCTCTGCCTTTCGAGTTCAAGCAGTGCTGGGCCTTATCCATCCAGACCTTGGAACATAGGGCATGCTGCTGAGAAGGGATCGGCATTTTGCCTATCGAATACTAGCGATTCCAGTACCCCTGTGGTGGAGGAAGTAAACTCATTTGGCCTCCTGGCGCAGGCTGCCATTTAGCCGTGGTAAATCGACGGGGCTATTTTCCAGGCCAAGGGGAAAGGCTTTGCTTTCCATGCACCCCTACACTTAGCAGACGTTTATTTAGTGTTTAAGGCACTAGTATTGGGAGTGCTGGGGTACCCAGACTGAGGGACCCCTCTGCTTATGGCAGGGTGACGAGGAAGAGATTTAAAGAGCTGCACAAAATTACACAGGAGTTATTGAATTATGGCTAAGAGCTCTGAGGGCAAAGTAGCAGCAGTTTGTAAATTAAGGTACCTCAGAAATAAAGATGTAAACTACCGCCAAGGATGGGGATTGGGTTCTGGATGTGGACAGTGAGGGGTGGGAGGGAGGCGAGCTTTATTTTCCTGGGAAGGGTTGATTATGGAACATGGATGGGCAGACTAGAGTTTGGCCGAGGTGTTGGGACACTGTGGGTCGAGGAAGGGCTGGGAAACTTTAAGGTGTTGTGCTGGTGTCCTGGCCAGAGTTCGCCCTCAAGGCCAGGCAGCCGGGGAGGCCAGGGGTGGTGGGGGCAGGGTATCCTAGCCCGCTGGAGGGGCTTCAGGGGTGATGCTTGGCAAAACGTGTGCACCCACTGGGAGTCTGTTACAAGTAAAAAAATCAGGCAGGGTTTGCGGGGAAAGAGGGAGAAGACGTTTCTAAGAATGTTTTTCATAGTCACGTGCTGTGGGAAGGAAGCCAGGGGAGAGACAGAAGCAGGAACGCGTGGTGCTTGCCTGGGAGGTGACCCCTTCCGTAGTGCAGTTCTCCCAGCGATTTCCTCAGGATAAAGTGGACGGCGAAGGGCAGCTGTAAAGCAGTAGCTGTCGTCTGATCTGTGGTGGTGTGTGGGGGAGGCGTGAGGAGGGAGGCCTGAGGACAGTGGTGCTTCCTGCACACAGCTTGGGGTTCTGGCTGGCGGACAAGAGCTGCAACGGCAGCGCTGTTCCTTCCTTAGACATCAGACCCAGAGCGCTTGGCCTGGGGTCTTCTGAGCCTCTGCACCTTCCTGGGCTGAGCATGTGTTGTGAAGTCTCCTCTGGAAAACCAGAGAGAAAAACTGCAGGTTCCAACTGGCCCGGAGGATTTCCTCCTCGCATGCGCCTTTGGCTGTGGGGACCAGCACGTGTCCCACAGGAGGATCCCAGCCCTGAGTGGAGAGGTGGCCGCTCTGGAGACAGACGGGGCTGCAGTGGGGTCCAGGCTCGACTCGGGGGGGTCACAGGACCTCTTTGTGCAGCGAACTGAGGGGATGGCTTCCTCCTGTGGCCTGCTGAGGACAGAGAAGAGTCCTGCAGCCTCAGTGCAGCGTCCCCAAGGCTGGGACATCATGCTTGCCGCGGCCACATGGGAAGAGAGCACCTGTCTCCTTCTCCCCTCCTTGTGCCTCAGGAGTGCTTACAGGATAGCCTGCTCCTTGTGCTGGAAGTGCCCAGCTTTCTTCTTTCTCTTCTCCCACACAAGGTTTGGCATTCTTTGGAAAATGTCTGGAGATAGCACCTAGGCTGTGATAACTGCGGCATAAGCTTTTCTGTGTCTTCATTAATACATGAAACACGGCACACTCTAGGAATTTCGAAGGTAAAAATTCACATTTTACAAAGCCATGCAGTCATATGAAATCCTGCCCTATGAATAATCCTAATTGGTAGAGGTGTTAAAACACCCAGGTCTGTGAGGGAGTTAAGAATTTCACTTAGGATATGTATATGTAAAGGACTTTATTTACAAGGTCCTTTCCCCTATTCCTTAATGTCATTTAATATAGGTAAAGTGGTGGCCAGGGTTCTCTTTTTTTTCCTTCTTCTTCTTCTTCCCCCTTGCCCTTCCCCTCCCCTTATCCCTCCCTTTCCCCTCCCCTCCTCTTCCCTCCTCTACCACCTCCTCCTTTCCTCCTCCTCTCTTTTCTTCTTTCTTCTTTCTTCTCAGAACAGTGTGGTGTATTGGAAAGAGAGAGGCCTAGACGTCCAAAGTTTTCAGAATCCTAAGGCTCCACCATTAATTAGCCCTGTGATTTTTGAGCAAGTTGTTTATTTCAGATTTTCACCTTTCTCCTCTGTAAAATGGAGATCACCACACTTGAGCTTCCTTTTAGCTCTGTCTGGAGGGTGGGATGGAGCCCTGCATTCCTTACAGCTGGGAAGGCGCCCAGTATGTGCAGTTCTGAGGAAGCCCGAGGGTGCTGATGCCATGTTCCCCCTTTAGGGCACGGGACACTCTTCTGTACCCCTGGGATGGGGCGTTGTGGAAGTCAGAGGAGATCAGACTTCCAGCTTGGCCTGGCTTCCTCAGTTAACCTGTTAGGGCTTTGACGTTCTTACCTGTGAAATGTAACAACACTAATTATTATTGTGGCCGGCTGACACTACTTGGTCACTTCCTGCGTGGCAGGCATTGTGCTTAGTGCTTTATGATGTTTGTTTATTTGTTCAGCAAATATTTAATGAATGTGACCATGTGCTGGGCACCATTCCAGATTCTGGGGGGAGAGCCGTGGACAGATGGACAAAATCTCTGCCTGCTTGGACGTATATTCCAGTGGGATGACAGACAACAAATGCAAGCAAGGATAACATGATCCCAGGTGGTGAACGGTGCTGGGAAGAAAATGGAATCCGGCCACGGGGCTGGAGTCTAGCGGGGGAGGAGGTGGCATTTTGAGAGGGTGAGGTTCCTGAGGGAGGAGAAGCTGAGATCCAGGTGAAGCGGGGAGTGGGGTAGCCTCCAGGATGCATGATGTATGATGCACGGGTGCAGAGGGAAGCACCCCAGAGGCAGCGGAGACTTGACTTGAAGGAATGGCGAGAAGGCCCATGTGGGTGGGGCCGAGTGGGCCAGGGAGAGGGGGTGCAGTGAGGTCCGATGGGGCCAGGTCTTGTGGGGCCTCGTAAGCCACGGCAGGCCTCGGCTGATGGGAGACCACGGGAAGGTTCTGACCTGGGATTGACCAGGTAGGTCTCACATTTTATAAAGACCCCCCTTCCCTGGCTGTGGATGGAAGACTGGCTGCCGAGGAGCCAGCATAGAAGCTGGCAGACCCACAGGAGGCGGGCAGGATTGTCTTTATGAAATTAGTCCTGCTGTGATTCTCATTCTATAGATGTGGAAGCTAAGGCTTAGAGAAGCAAAACGTTTGCTCAAGGTAATGTTACTAGGTGGACACCTGTGTCGGGGTTGGGATCTAGGTCTGTGTCTCAACCTTTTTTGCTATACTCTGTGAAATATCAGAATTTACCATTATACCAGGTTGGCATGAAAGTCCCTGTGCTTTGGAAGCACGTCTGTTTTTCGTGCCTGCGGTTTTATTGAGGTAAAATTTATATACCATAGAATTCACCCATTGTAAGTGGAAATACAGGTCCATGATTTGTAGTCAATTTATGCATTTGTGTGACCGTCACCAGTTTGGTTTTAGACTTTGTGGTCTGTTCTGTTCCCACCTACAGCCCCAGGCAATTTCTCATCTTTTTTTCTCTATACAGTTTTGCCTTCTGTAGAAATTTTCTACAAATGGAATCATACGGTTTGCAGTCTTTTTGTCTGGCTCTGTTAATTTAACATGATTTTTTTGAGCTGTTGTTGCACAACACATCTGCTTTGAAGGAACATTCTTTGCCTGGGTCAGAAAGAGGTACTCTGAGCTGATGAGCATACCTTCCATGGCGATGTGCTTGCAGATGATGATAACAGTCTCGGCTTGTGCTTACTGATCTTTTTATTTTTGAATACCTGGTTTTAAGAATGAAAAATGAACAATTATTCCATCTGAATCTAAAAAGATTTTCTTCTAGTCTTTAATGTCTTTATATGGTTGCGACCATAGGGGATTATGCTGATTTTCCAAAGGAGATTAGCCAGTAAAATGCCAGGCCTTTGAAATTGAGGGAAGGTTCCAGAACCATCTGGCAGTGCTGGAGAATGGAAAAGTAGGATTTGGGGGCAGAGGTGGAGGCTTGATGAAAACAGAGCAGTAAAGAAGCCATCTCTTCAGTTGCCACGGGACTCTGTTCGGCTTTATTCTGCGTCCACCAGCAGCACAGTCCAACGCTCTGACCACTGGCCCATGCAGCGCAGTCATTGGAAGCAGTTCCCCAACTGTTTCTTTTTCCACTTCAGATTTGCTTCTGACCAGCACGAGCCTTGAGGAGAGGGGATATGACATTTGAAAGCCAAACTAAATAAGCAAAATTAAAATCACAGGGAGTAAAAATTGATTGAGCTGTGCGTGTAAGATTTGTACACTTGGCTTTATATAAGTTTATACCTCCATTATTAATTTTTTTTTTAACAATAGACAAAAAGCATAAACAAAAACGGAACACCTCCTTGGGGGCAGCACCATTCGGGAGTGCAGAATTGAAGTTACCACTTGGATGTTGTTCATATCTCTTTCTTCTCTCCCAACTTCCTAGTTAACTGCTCACTTCAAATACTGGTCATCTCCCAGCAGCGAGTCTATGGTTTTACATGAATATGGGTTAGATGATGCTGAGAGCTGCTAGAAACCTGTTGGCAGAAACACCTGGGCAGAGGAACCTTTAAGTTTCCTTCCTTGGCAGCCCAAGAGCTGCCTCTTGTCCTGTCCCGAGCTTTGCTGCGTGGGACTCAGCCACCAGTAGCCTGGTTTCTGCCGCGTGGACTTTTCCTTTCAGTTGGGCGAGACTGCACGTGCCATTTGAGAACATCAGATGGCGACGAGGGGTGTAGAACCCTCCCCCATCTCGCAACATCAGTCTTGCCCCTCCCCCACCTGGGAAGACTCATATGGTTTTGGAGTTAAGGATGTGATAGCAGCAAGTAACAGAAAGCCCAGGAACAGTGCTTGTTTCACAGCAAGGGCACTGACTGCTTGAAAAGATGTCTGGCAGGGTTGCTTTGGAGGCTCTGGTAGATCAGAGCCCGCGGTGGGCATCTGCATGAATCTCTTGGATTTTTCCTCAGGTCTGAAAAGTGGTTGCCACACTCTGGGCCTTGCTTCACGTGGCAAGAATGGGTTCCATAGGTGGGGAAGGAGTGGCAGGCACTTGAGCCCATTCTCCACCTCTCTGTTATCAGGGGAACGTTGCCAGGAAGCCTCCCCACTCTGCTTCTTTTTACATCTTATGGGGCTTAAGTGGGTACCAGTCACAAGACTGGACCTTGTCTCTGACCCTGTTTTGGTGCACGGGTCCTGATTATCTTAAGTCGATGTCAATGGGGACCATTCCTTCTCCTTGGCAGCCATGGGTTCTGGAACCCCATACCAGCCAGCACATGGCATTATTCTGGCAATGGCAATTTTACAGAAATGAACACGACTCATTTCTAGCTGATGAGACTGAGAAGAGGTTTGCTGGTGGCCTGGAGGACTGGATATTCTGGTGTTTGATGTGCGGTCCTGAGCTGCTGCAGCCAGGTCTGTCCTCAGAAGGAACAGAAGAGAATGAATCATAGGGAAAAGAACTGGAGCCCTTGGAATTAATTAGCCTTGAAGCCCACCCAGTAGGGACTTTGGACTTCCAGTTGTGTGAACCAATGATTTCTTTTACATTGTTTAATTTAGTTTGAGTTGGGCTTAATGTTATTCTTGACACATCATCTTAGGATCAAAGAGTTAGGGTTGAACACAGGAAAACCCTTGGGATGCTGGTGTTAAGATTCTAATTCTTTAAATCATTTTAATAGGTGTATTTTCAAATATGCACAAGAATACAAATAACATATACTGAACCCCTATTTTCCCATTCCCTAGATTCAGCAGTTATCAACATTTTGCCACACTTGCTTCTATGAGCAAAACCCTTTTTCTTTCTTTTTTTTTGTTCACCTTGCTGTGGTATTTTAAAGCAAATCTTTGGCATCATGTCATTTATCCCTAAATTCATCTGTATTTATTTTCTTACATAACCACAGTAACATCTCATACCTAACAAAATTAATGAAAAATCAGTAATATCATTAAAAAAATCAGTCTGTATTCAAATTTCCCAGATTAGCTCAAAGATGGCTTTTAACAGTTGGTTTCTTGGAATCAGGATCCAAAGCCTACACATTGCTTTTGATTGTTGTGGTTCTTTAGTCTCTATTAAGCTAGAAACCTCTTCCCCCTTTTCTTCCCATGCTATTGATTTCATTGAATAAATCAGGTCAGTTGTCACGTAGAATGTCCCATCTTCTGGATTTTGCTGATTTGTCTTATGTTGTGTTGTGTCATCTCCTCCTCCTTCTTCCTTCTCCCCTCCCCTCCCCTCCCCTCCCCTCCCCTCCCTCATTCTTCTCCTCCTCCTCCTTTTCCTCCTCTTTCTCCTCCTCTCCTCTCCTCTTCTTCACCAGTGCCTATATTTCTGTAAACTAGAAATTTGCACTAAAGCTTGATCAGATTCATATTCAGCTTTTTTGGGGGCAAGATTGATTTGTTGGTAGCTTATTATACTTCATGTTGCATCTATTAGGAAAGTGATTGTCTCGCTTGTGGTGATACTAAGACTGATCACTGGGTTCAAGTGGTGGCAGCTTGGCCCTTTCACTGTGAATTTCCTCAACAACCTTCCCCACCCCCGCTTTGTGAACCTGCTTTGATGATCATTTCCTGAATTATTTATTTCATTAGGGGGTGCTGATTCTTCTTTCTAATGAGCATGTTAGTGAAAGTGAGATAAGAAAACTGGCCAGGGTGCCAGGGAAAACTGGCAATAATAATGCAGGTTCGGAATAGCCAGAAAATGAGTGGCGAAAAGCAAAGATTGATTTGGCTTTATCCAGTCGTTGTGAGGCCTGCATGTCTTTAAAGCTAATCACCATATACACAATCTAATGAATGTTATTATGTCCGGGTAATTTTATTCTAGGTCTTATTTAACAGCAACACTAAATTTTGACCACATACGCTAACTCTTTTGTTTGCATCTGTTGGGTGCCTGTTGATCACCTAAATTGAACGATTATTCCATAGGTTTATGAGCTACAATTCCATGTGATGGGGAGACCACAATAGATGTTTTTTATTTTCAATAATAATTTAAAATTTCCTGGCATGTGAGGACATTTACTCACAGTCTCCTTATAAAAGAAAATGTAAGTCATTGATGGGTTTAAAAAAACAGGCAGAGAATGAAAAATCTTAAGTAGTTTAGTTTCTGTTCTGCCAAGACAGAAGAGACATGGACCCCTGCTAGCGGCCTTTGGACTTCGTTGTGAAGTTTTGGAAGGGATAGATTATTGTAGTGTTTCCAGCAGGAAGTACTTGGCAGTTCCATCTAAAGGAGTGTGGTCATGGCAAATGAATTTAGCTGATGGACGCTCTATCCCTGTGAGGCTGCACCGTGGCCTCCTGCACCATGTCTGGTGATGGGAGAGCAGCAGCGTTTGAAGGCCACTGGGGTGGAACCATGAGACTCCACCTGGGGCAGGCAGGCCTTCCCTGGGCCACAGTGTACACCCAGAAACCACATTGTAAAAGGGTCATCATAAAGCAGGTCCTAGGATTCCCATGGGCACAGCCCATTAAGCAGCTGTGCTTGTTACTACATAAATCATGGCTGTGCCCAATAAGTCACAAAAGAAGAGCTAGAAACCTAAAAGAACTCGAAATCGTAAACTCTAATGGGTTGTGGAGAAGCTGTAGAGATCAAAAGATCAGCTAGTCCAGACTCATATTTTGATGAATAGACTAAGGCTCAGAGATGTCAAGTGGCTTGCCCAAGACCCCACAGCTAATTATCGCTGGCATTGGAATCAGAACTGAACTCAGAATGATGAGTGCTGACACTTAGCTTTGTCTTATGCTGGGCACATGTCACTTATTTGATCATTGCAACAACCCCGCGATTTAGGACTATAATTGACTCTATTTTTCTGAGGAGGACACTGATACGTAGAGACATTTAATAACTTACCCAGGATCATGCAGATCTCGGGAATACTACAGAGAATGTGCTGTTATCCACCCGAAAGTACTGCTTCCCAGGCCTGCCTGTCCTCCTCTCCTACCCCTCCTCTCCCCCTCCTCCCCGCCCCTATTATTATTATTATTTTAGATAGCAGCTTTATTTATTTATTTTTAAAGTTTTATTGAGATTTATTCACATACCATACAATCTCTCCAAAGTTGTATATCAGTGATTTTTAGTATAATCACAATGCTGTGCATTCATCACCACAAAAATATTTTAGAACAATTTCATTACTCCAAAAAGAAAAACTTCACACCCCTTAGCAGTCACCTCTCAATCCCTCTGTCCTCCCCTATTATTTTTTAACTTTAATGACCCATGAGCATTGCTTATCCAGGGCCTTCACTATACTCTTAGCCTCTGTATAAAAGAAATAACCCATCAGTTCTAATTTGTTATAAATATGATTAATGGAAAGTGATGCACGAGCTCTAATAAATATTCTTTAAATATTTAGTCCTTTTGCTTGGCTTTTTAGCATTTAAAAGAGCGTTTGGCTGATAGATGCTCAGGACTCTTGAGAAGATAGAGGTTTGAACTGATAACTTCTTTCTTTTGATAAATAACACCTTGTGCCAAGCCAAAGTTTTAAAAATAATTCCTTCAATCATTCTTAAAAAAAAAAAAGAAATCGCCACTAATCCTCCAAATGCTTGCAAACATCACCAAGGATTGACTTGCGATGGGTAAGGAATGAACAGGTTTCTTACCTGAGCTCCTCTGCCTCCCCCTTCCCCTCTTCCCTTTCCTCCTTGGGTACCATCATGGGCGCAGATGGCAGAGATTTCATCAGGAGCAAACAAGCAACTTTTGGGAGAGAGTTGTGTGGGGTGATGGGCAGGAGGAGTGGGGGGAGAAGTATTGCAGCAGTGCTGTTGCTTTTTGAAACATTTGCCTCTTGTGTCTTAGGACTCTCTGGAAGTCTCACTTCCTTCTCCATCCTTGCTTCCACAGAGAGCCTTCTGCAGGTCCCAAAGTGGTATCCATTAGCCCTGATTATCTGTGTTAAGTACCCACAGAAAGGAGAGGAGACCCTGGCAAGGCCCAGGGTGAAGTCCATTTGGCTGTGGTCTGTACTTGGTTTATTGGTGACTTTCAACAATGTGTGATAAAATAAGAACACGGCTGACTTTGAGGCCATCTGTATATATGCCTGGAGTAGGGTTTTTTGGTTTGTTGTTTGCTTTAAATGCTTCTTGATGGAAATCCTTCATGCATTTCTTGTTTCATACTTAGAAACTGGTAATGATTAAATCTACCAACACTTCTCTACCCCCACCCCACCCCCCATTTGTGTTAGAAAACAGCTAGCAAATGCAGTCTGGAACGAGTTGGACACATGCTTTTTGGTGAGCCGAAGCCCAGAGCTGCCTAATTTCAAATACTGCCTATTTATAGTCCCTGCAGAGTAATTGTTAGCTGGTAGACGCTCTTGCTGCTAAAGCCGTGCTGATGACTAGTTAAGTGCAGGTAAATTATTTTTTTTACTCGTGGGTGATTCATTTGACAGTCTTCTTTAAAGACACAGCCTGGTGTTTCTCTAAAGTGTGTCACTCTAGCACTTTCACAGTAGTTGTAGGATTTTCATGCTGAACCAGGCCATGGAGAGCTTGCAGCCCTCTTATTTTATAGAGGAAGCTGGAGCCCGTGACACTGAGTGTGTGCCCAGGTCACACAGCCTCTTTATGCATCCTGGGCCAGAGCTGACTTCCCACGACTGCTGGCACAACACTGTCTCCTTTCCCTGACCTTCTGTGCCATGCCCTATCCATGAGCTGGTACTTGCCCCCACCAGAGAACCAAAACCAAACTTCCTGGTTACTCGGATGAGGATGACGATTTTATTGCAGAAAAATAATAAATACGTTAAAAGAAAACCCACACCATACCACCACCCTAAAAAAGCTTTGATTTCTTAAAATATGTGTGTGATAAGGTCTTGCTAATATTGATAGAAGGTCGTAAAAACATTAAACATTAAAAATAGTTATTTTTACCATAAACAAAAGCCTAGGTATTTATTTAAAAGCACGAGCACTCTCTGTGCTGACTACCAGTTGTCTGTTGCCCACACTTTGATGTCTGTTCCAGGGCTCAGCAACTTCCTGTGATTTGATAGAGGTGAGTTCTTTCTGTGATTGTTGAAGGCTCTTTCAACTCCATGCCCTGCAAGACTTTTCAGGTGTATGTTATCATTTATTAATTAGTCTCAACATTGGTATACCAGAAAGTCCCTGAACCCCTTATGCTGGAGAGATGTGGATGGCCTGCCGGAAGTTCCTCGACCTCTGGGATCCACAGTTTTCTGGTGCCTACAGTGTATTAGCCAGGTAATGCAGGTAGAGCCCAGGCACAGCCTGCACCCAGGGTTACCAGTGGGGGTGTCCTCTGGATGTGATGCCCTACCCTACTGCTTTCACTCTCACCCAATGCAACAAGTCTTTTCAGAACCATGAGGGCTCGATGAGAGTTCATCTGAGATTTGGGGTGAATGCCTGTTTGATCTGTCCCATCCCCCATGGCCTCCTGCGGCTGGAATGCTAAGCAAGGTTCATATACAGTAGAATGAAGTGGTGAGCTAGGAAGCCGGGAGTGGGAGGGCCAAAACTGGAGGTCTGGAGCCTAGCTGGAGGGTGGAGCTTGGGCCACTGGGCTCAGAGGTGTGGGTTGCCCAAGGTGACATTTGGAATCTGTGGGCCTGCCCGTTTCTTAAAAGCAAAGCAGAACTGAGGATGGAAGCAGAGGGAAGGAGACGATTCATAGAGTAGGGTGGAGCTGTAGGTCAGGAATCTGAAGCAGCAGAGAGGAAAGTCAGGTCAGGACACTCCTACCCAGGAGTTGACACTGATGCCGAGGAAAGTTCTGGCCTAGTCGACTCCTTGCTCACAGTCCTGTTAACACAGGGGCAGATTGCTGGGTGAGGGCAGCCTCCCTCTCCCAAGCAGGAGGGATTGGGGTCAGCAATTCATGGCAGGGAGCAGCCCTCATGACACCTCACATACAGGGAGAAAAGCCCTCCTGTCTGGGCGGGCTTGCTCATGCCTTTTGTTGTCCAGGTATAATTATTCAGAGAGCCCTCATTCACACTCCAAAGCGATCTGGTTTGATTGAGAAATTATCTAGTTATCCTAACTTAGACAGACTTGGTAGCAGATAAGTATTTGTTGTGTGTATGAACAAAGGTCCTCACAGAAGATTTGACTAGAATAAGTTTCTGTGGTGGGCCCAAAGCTTATCTGCCTCTCTGGAGCAGCTTGGCCGCCATCTTTCTTTTTGCTTATTACTTTGAACTCTTAAGAATATTCTGCATTACTTTTTTTTCAGAGCTGTTTCCTCTCTTGGTTTTAGATGACTGTATTTTGGCAGTGATCAGCTAATGCTTAAACTTTAATTTAAAATTGCAAAACAGCAGCAATTTTGAACCCCTTTGCCGGTATGTCCTTAGGAGACTGTACTTCTTTCCTAAGGCTCCCTCAGGCATAGAGGTCTCACCACAGCCTGGTGAGCATGGACTGATGGGAGTTGGGGAGGGGAAGAGAGGAGAGAACACATTGCCACCAGTCTGAGGAGAAGGCTTTTGGAGTCTTTTTCTTATTTGGCTGTTCGGAAATGGGTTGTGCAGGAGTGGAGGTGGGCGAGGGGGTAACTAGAGCCCAGTCAGTCATGGTGGTCCTGTCCTCTAACTGCCGAGAGGCCACCCCATGTGTGTTTTTGTCTCCTGCGGTGTGGGCTCTCTCTCCTTTTTGGTACGAGTTGATGATTTTCCTTGAATTTCCACGTGAGCCATTTTATTTGGATGCTAGCATCTCCCAGGATGTTGTCGTGTTTTGAGACTTCCTGTATTGGTGATGAAATGGAATGAAATATATTGCACTTGCACACAGTGGGCACATTGCCCCGCCCCTGCTGGGAAGGGTTTCCCACACTTGGAGTTCCCCCGTGGCCACGTGCCTGTGTACTGCATTTTTCCATAACTGATGGGGAACTCTAGGACAGGGACCCTGTCATCCTACAGAGAGGAAGTACTTCCTAAACAGTCACCGTTGTCTGGGTCAGACACTAGCTAACTGCATTCAGATCCTGAGTGTTGTCCTTTTGTAGGTGGGGCTGGGCTGGCTTCCTTCATGTCCTGTTCTGCTTAGCCTCTTTGGTCAACCTTTGCTTTTGACTCAGAAAGTTTCAGCATCTGGGATCTGTTCGAGTAGCCAGGAATTTCTTTTAAAAGGCGTAGTTTGCTTCAGTTTTTCTGTCATTTTAGTTCTACATTTCCTGAGCTCAAAACTCACCCTCCTGAGGACTTGCCTTGAAACATACACATGTGTAACAGTAACAACCAATCATTTGAGAGAGAAGCCATTCTCTTGTACTTTACTTGGTGTCTCCAGGCCCAGGATCCTAACAGGTATCCTCATTATACCTAGTGGTGTCCTGACAATTTTAAAATATAGAAGATTCTTTTAGCAGGTAGACAACCACATGTGTTTGTGTGGTGTTGTGTTTCTTTGCTTATACAGCTTGCTTCCAGAGTGAGCTTTGTCCTCCTTCATGGCAGCTGAGGTTGGCAAGGTTGGTGGGGCCAAGCCTCCTCCTTCCTCCTCCGCCACCCACTTGTCTTTATGATCTGGGTGGGGTGGGGTGTCGGCCACAACTTCTGTGATCCCTTTTTAAAAAAACAAAACAAATGGAGAGGTATAGTACATGCTCGAGATCTCCTGTAAATGAAAGAATATTAAAATGTAAACGAAGAGCAGCTGGTGGGTGTTTGAGCCCAAGACAGTGAGCTTGCATCCTGTTTTCCGAGTTCTGTGGTTCTGTATTTCATTTCACTCATCACTAACGAGCAGTAGATACTTTCCTGCAGTCTCTTTAGCTCTGGCTTACAAATATCTTCCTAAAGGTTCCTAACTGGATCTTAAATAAGACACACGTTGTCTTATCAGTTAGATGGAAAAGGATACATCCTTGCCTCTCTCCTGAGGAAATGCCTGTCAAATGAAGAGTTTCCATCTTTCCAGTTTCTTTAACTTGAGAGGTAGGATGATTTGTCAGGCTCGGGAATCAGAGCCCTTGGAACCTCTTCTAGGGCTACAGTTTACTGGCTTTGTGACCATAGATAAGGTCACAAATTGAGGCTTGAGCCTCAATTTCCTTATCAGTAAAATGGGGATACTAGTATTATAGCAGAGCTTTACAGTCAGTGCATCGGCAGTGCATTAACAAGTACTCAGTAATGTGTTAAACGTGCTTATTGTGTTATGGATACTGACTCATACCTGGATATGGTACCCTCTTTGGAAGCACTGGTCCCTGTTTCCTGGAGGTACGGTCATGTACACTTTTTAATCAGGATGAAAGCAACTGTTTGAAAACGAGGTGTGCAATTTCGAAATTGGGAGTATCCCGGAAAACCAGGCTTCCTGTGGTATCCTCAGTGGCTGAAGGCAGGTTTTTGTTTTTAAATTTAAATTTTGAAAGATACTTAGATTATATAAATGATACATAAAAATTGTAGGGGATTCCCATATGTCCTACTCCCTCCCCCTGCCTCACTTTTCCACAGTAACAACATCCTTCTTTAGTATGGTACATTTGTTACAAATTGATGAACACATATTAGAGCATTACCACTAAGCGTGGATTATAGTTTACATTATAGTTTAAATTTTGTAAGTTATGACAAGATATATAATGGCTTGTATCTGTCATTGCATCGTCATTCAGGACAATTCCCAAGTCCTGAGAATGCCCCCATATTAAACTTATTTTTCCCCGCCACTGCCTCAACATCAATGATATAAGTTTTTCCATTGCTAGAATAACAATAAATATATAGTAGAATAACAATAAGTCTACTGTAGTCCATCGTTCATTCCCCAATCCTGAGGATTCTGGGATGGTGATGCCCACTCTGCCTCTGATTGAGAAGGGGCTTAGATCCCATGGGGCAGATGGGTGGGACTATCTTGCTTGCCATTGTAGACTCTCTGTCCCTTGGGATGGGTGTTGTCCATCATCATCTCCTTGTTAGTTGTCCTTGGGTGAGTCCAATGAACTGGAGAGTAGGTGTTGCAACTCTGTTGAGATTCAGGGCCCAACTGGCACATGGAAAGCCCAAAAATTTAAGTCTCTTGGATGTACACCTGTCAACTCTAGCACTAAATATAGGTTCAACTATAAGGGGCAGAAGAACCATGTGTAGGGAAACCACACCACAACTGAGTCCAACTCTGTCCCACTGGGGAGCATAAATTCCAAAGTAGGGCCCACTGACAGGGTGCCAAACTTCTGAGCTGTCAGTCCTGCCTATAGTGTCTGGATGTTTCCAGAGCTCTCAGGAGCCCTGCTATTTGAGGCAGTATTTACTGTGTTAGTCAATGAGATCTTGCTGAGCTGTGCATAAGCATAACCTCTGGAATGACCTCCCGACTCACTTTGAAGTCTCTTAGTCATATAAACTCATTTGTCTTACTCTTTACCCCTTTTGGCCAAGCTCTTTTTCCAGTTGCATTGCTAGTTGGTGCTTGGTAGTAATCCCTTGGTGCCAGGGAGGCTCATCCCTGGGAGTCATATACCATGCCGGGGGTGGGGAAGGTAGTGAGCTTATATGCTGAGTTTGGCTTAGAGAGAGGTGAAGGCAAGGTTTTATCCCAAGGTACCACAACCTGGAGTTTCCAATGCTGACACAAAGGACGTGTTGACAGAGTGTGCCAACATTGAAATGGCCACCACGGGTGGACTTCCTACAGGCTGGATGCAGCGCTGAGCGCCATACTTGGTTCTGTGCAAATCACAGGACCCCACAGTGATGCCAGTCAGAGGGACGTATCCCTGGGGCACCTAGTGGCTCTAGAAGGCCATGCCAGGGGCTGTTTTAAGCATCTTCAGACTGGCAGATCTCTGTTACATCTGCAGTGCAGAACTCTGAGACCTAAACCAACTGTTTCTCCAAGTGTCAGAGTGAGTTGGAAGCTGGTCTTGTCTGCCACCTCCCTCACTTCATTCCCACCTCTCTCCCCGGGCACTGGGCACTGGCCCACTGGCCTCTTAGCAGTTTCTCCTAAACGACCCAAGCACATACGTGCTGTAGGCCTTTGGAGCACTCCCAGTCCCCCTCTGGAAAGCTCCATAGCCCATTATAAAATAGCCCCCTTGGCTTGCTGCACCCTCTACTCTGCTTTATTTTTTCTCCCTGGCACTTCACCAGCACCAGCTGCATTGCAGATATGTGTGCATGCTTCTTTATTTTTTCATGGTCTGTCTACTCCTTCCCTTTCCCCACCACTAGGATGTGAACTCCTTGAAATGAGGGACAGTGCTTTGTTCTTGCTGTGCTTTGCTGTACTGCTCAGGTGTCATTCCAGTAGGTGAGATGACTTGTCCTTCCAAAGCCACACAGAATAAGACTTCTTTAGATTTGAATCACAGAGGATAACTGAACTTTCTGTCTTCTCAATATGCTGGCAGAAGGAAAGAATATTTGGGAAGAAAATTCTGCAGAATACATTATTTTAGGTCCGTCTGGGTATATAGTTAGAAGCCTGGGAGTTTGAGTGTGAGGAGCAGGTTAGCGTTTTCTTTCAGTGAATTAAAATGAATTAAAGGCCAGTGAATTCAAGGCCAGGTTTAGTCCTATACCTTTGACCTTTTTTTTGTTGTTGTTCTGTCTTATCTCTTTTTTTCTTTTTCTTTTTTTTTTTTAACAAATCAGTTTTATTGATAGATATTAATAAAGCATAAATCCATCCAAAGTGTACAATCTGCCTTTGACCTTTAACAGGGTTTTTTTTTTTTTTTTTTTTTTAAACAGAAAATAGTCCTGTGTTCAGTGCACTTTTATTTGTGAGGAACTCAATAAAGGATATTGTCCACACATGTTCTGTGTCGTCCCACGTGGGAAACTTCTATTATAATGCCATGATATCTTTTCTCCCTTAAGAAGGGGTGGGGGTCTGCTTTTTTCTGATAATGAAAAGTATATAACTTCCACTTTTCTTTTCTTGGTCCTGGCCACTAGGATGCTTTAAACCACATTTAACACTTAGATCTAGAAATTATATTAGCCTGTGTGTGTGGTCCTTTTGCTGTTTCTTCTATAGGATGGCTTTGACTTTCTCTCCTTTTGTATTGACCTAGTTGCATATATGACTTTTGTTTTAAGGTACCCCAAATCTTCTTTGGAAGGAATGAGGAATGACAACCATTTTATCCCCTTTCTACCTTCCAGTCGAGGTATTAACAGGGAACTTGTTTTGAAATTTTTTTGCCCTTGGGTACTTTTATTTGGATAATACTACTGACAGAAAATTCTGTTATTTGATAAGGTAGAATTTCCATTTCCTTGGCTCATAAACTTGGGATACCAATTTTAGGGTTGTTGCCAGCCAGGTAGGGAGGTAGGAAATTTTAAATAATCATAATACAGTTTTGCAGTGACTCTCCCAGTGGCTTTATCTGGATTATTCCAATTGCGAGTTTTTGTTACTTAGCAGCAGGCGGCTTTAAAATAAATACACACTGCCTTGGGGAAACCCAAGAACTGATTTCTGAACATTAAAATACAATTTCTTGAGTTTTGCTTTTGCCAACTGTTCATTCAGTAATTTAGTGAGTGCCTTTCTATGTTTAAAGAATTTCAGTAGTTGCTGTGGATGTTTACAGATGATGCTGAAATAGCTGAACCTACTTTGAAGAGGCTTACATGTTTTATGATTTTATTACATTCTTTTTTTAATCAGTAAATTTTAAAATGAGGGTGACACATTTGTTGCAATTGATGAATCAATAGTAACACATTTTCAGTAACTAAAGTCCATAATTTACGTTAGAGTTCACTTTTTTTCATTCTTTGTGTGTACAGTTCTTTTTTTTTTTTCTTTCTTTGTTGTTCTTTGGGTTTTGACAAATGTGTATTGTCTTGTATCCACCAACATGGTATCATACAAGAAGCTTACAATTGAATAAATTAGTTTTCAAAATTGGTGTGCGAAACTGGTAAACTTTTTCAGAAGCAGATTAAGGAAACACCTTTCCCTGTAGGAAATCATTTTATTTACTAACTTGAGCCTAATGCTTAATGTTAATATGATGCCTGGGTCTTTTCCAGGTGTGAGTTTAATGGAGTTTTCCTGAGAGACCTGTAGAAATTAATGGAAAACAAGTATGTTTTTTTCCTTTATTATAATTTTGGTAAAGTCTTAAAATGAAATATGCGAACCAAGCTCTCAGTTTTAGTTTGCATTTGAACAAAAATTCTATACTTTCTGGGGAATCTGATTGAAAAAGGCATGTGAGGTAGTGAGTAGTGATAAACCGCAGGGGACTAAAATAAACTAAATAACTGCCTCCCTGAGATCAGCATTTGAGTCTATTCATGTTAGTCATCAGTGGTGGTTTGTCAGACATGGCATGCATATTTCTCTCCTGCCTCTTTTTCCCATCATTTTAGTTTCTTCTGAAACAGTCATGATTTTCTCTTGAAAAACAGGAATTCCCTGATAAATACTTCTGCCTTTTGACTGGGAGTGCCTTTTGGGCAGTTTGTAGCTTCTCCCTGACCTGACATCTTACATGACGAATGTCCTTATCTACTTCATAAACAGGACCAGAAAGTGAACAGTTGGGCATGATCCCATCTCTTGTCAAGTCTGAGATGAATTCTTTTCCCAGGTGACGACTTGTCATATTTTATAAGCCAGTGGCATTATTTCAGAATCTCCAAAGGAAATCTGTCCTGTGGTAGGGAAGGAAGCATTTATTCTTGATTTTCCTTCACTGTATTTTTAACCAAAAAATTCCAAAAAAAACACAAAGAAAGATAAATAAAAATGGAGTGTGTGACATGTCTTAAGTCAGCTGATGTTCATTAAAATCATAACAGATCCAGCATCACGGGCAAAGTAAGCTCTCTTTTCATGTTCAAATAAAGCTGAGGGATGAGTTCAGTTGGGAAGAACTGAGGGAAAGGAGCATTTAGTGATAGTGCCTGGAATAAAACTTAGTTTAACTACACATATTTCCTGGCCTGCTGCAGTCCCAGAAATACTGTCTGCAGTTTGTTTTGGAGAAATAAATGACTTTAATCTGGGTTGGTATGTGAATAGGAAACTGGATTATGAGTAAATACTTTTATTCATATTTGTGGTAATAAAACCATTGGGCCTTCTTACCCAGAGTTCCCAATTTGGCATGTGTTGCTGTGTTATAAGTATAGGTTTGTAGATGGGCACTTGGGAAACAGGACCTAAATTTAGGGTATAAATTTAAATTCAGGGCTCTTCCTGCCATTTTGAGGGCTGAAATCCTAGGATCTCACCTTAAAAAGCCAGGGCAGGGAGCGGATGCAGCTCAGTGGTTGAGCGCCTACTTCCTACTTAAGAGGTTCCGGGCTCAATCCCTGGTACCTCCTAAAAAATAATAATAATGAAAAGACCAGGGCAATCACTGTGATATATTGTACTTTTGAAAATAAAAGGAGTTTTGAAAAAGAAATAATTTTTTGATTAAAAAAAAAAGTCTTGCGTTGATTATGCTCTGATCTACTGTCTGAAATCTGTGTTTTATTCTTTTTCCTAATTTTAATAGAAGTGACACATTACTAATCCTAAAATACTTCAGGAAGGTTCAAATCTAATAAAACACCCTCTTCTAGTCAGTGATTTGAGCATTTCTATTCTGAACTAAATTTTCATAGTGTTCTTAAGTTTCCCATCCCCAGATACTTTTTGAGCATCGTGATTGTCCTTAATTTTGTATGAGCATCCTTATTCTGGTTTTATAAATGGAAAAACTACAGTCCAAAGGAGTGAGCATACTCTTAGGATTCGAAAGCTACAGAATCCCACTGAAAATATTTCTGTCCAATTGATTTCACTCACACCACAGTCTGTAGAATGCCTTCATTTTAGTGACTTTCCAATTGTTGACTGCTTTCCAACTCAGCGGTTTTTTTATACTGAGTCACAGCCAGCATTTTAAAACCTAACGTAGAATAGAAAATGGGTGTTCATATGATGGTGAATACTGTTCGGTGAAACGTGTGAGTGTGCACGCGCACATGCCCTCTGTAATGTGAAATGTTTTTCAAAAGACTTTGAAGGCCAGGCCTAGCGGGCCTGTCAGGGCTGGCACCTGAGGCCCTCTTGTCTGGGTCCCCCCAGCTGAGCCCCCTTTTGCTCATGTGGTTGTTCTCTTGTTGCCCAAGGGATCAGTCTGGCCAGGCTATTCCACTTTGCATTCTCTTTGCCAAGTTTGCGTGTCTCTTTAATGAAAAATATCCTACTATGAGGCAAAATAGAGACTTTTAAAAAAGAGACCACCTACTTCATTCAGTACAAGGCATGCAACCCCTTCAGTTCTTATTCAGAAGTGATACAGGCAACTTAGTTTTATGTGCTCCCTGAGATGCGCTTAGCTTGGCAGAGTCAGTATTTTTATTAAAGGTCATCATGAAGGATTATGTTCATAAAAATTATCCCATTTCTTTTCCTGGTGTTCTCAGCAAAGTATAGGGGAGTGTGATCTTTGGAATAAAGCAGACCCGGAGTCACACATCCTGTTACTCACTAGCTGTGACCAATTACGAACTAATTAGGAAGAGATTCTGTCATCTTCATGCAGCATGTATCAGGCCAGGGGCCTCATGGTGGGGTGGAGATGTGCTGGAGAAATGTGGGAGGAAATGTTATTCATTTCCTACACTTCACACTAAGAGTGCAATTTACTAATTCTTTTCCAGGCGTGTACTAAAAATTCTGTGCGAGAACCTCGTGCTGAGTTTTTTTCTCAGTCTCTCCTCTTGGCCAGTGTTGGTGCACCGGGTCAAAAAGCAGTGGCATCTGGCTGACCAGTTTGATTTTTCTGCAAAGAGGTGAACCCTCTGTGGTCATTCACACCGTTTTGGGGTGACTGTGGTACTGCTTGGTCTTGAGGAACTCAGAATGGGAATTCTGCAAGTGTAGGCAGGAATGGTGCTTCCCCAGCACTGCTGGGATCTTACCAGTCTGCGGAATGGCGTCCCGGACACCCTTCTGAGAAATGAAGAGGTTCAGACTACAAAAATGGAAACCATGGCTCACTTTGGAGCCTTTGGGTGAAGTCTGTTCATTTGGTATGGTGGGCAGAAATTGTATGTAGTACAATAAAATTTAAAAATGCGTTTTTAGAGAAGTTGCACGCATTACGTAGCTACATTTCAGTTTGTTCATAGAAATTCAGCTGGGAAGAGCTGTGTTAGAGTGCCTGAGAATAGTACCCTGTTGTCCACAGATTAAATACTAACTGAAGATTTTTGGGGGTTTTGTATATTTGGTGGTGTGGTATATTGTACCAAACCCCGTTCTCAGTGAATTCATCTTTTAATTTCCTCACAAGCAGAGTAGACCTCTGCCAGGTCTTGTGACTCATTTTGTGCTGAGAGCTGATAGGTGCTTCTTGGGTTATAAGAAGGCTAGATTACAGATGGAGGAGCAGGGAGAGCAGGTAAACTCACGGGGCCTTTATGATCATCTTTGGCGTCACGCGTGCACAGCGACACACCTGGAGGGGAGCCGAGGGTGCCAGGTGGGAGCCCGCAGCATGTTGGAGCTGTGTGATGCCCCTCTTGTGCTGGTCTCCCCCAGCTCTGGAGGGATAGCACTGCCTCCAGGATGTGAGTGTCATCTCTGGGATGTCCGCTTGGTGCGGGGTTAAAGTGTGCTGGTCTGTGTAGGCTTCCGCAACTGTAGTTTCTTGCTCCCGGCCTTGAGCTAGATTTATTTTTTGATAATTTAGGGCTAACAGTCCAGGAATAGAAGGAAATATCCTTTCCTTCAGAGGAGGACACTCAGCCCAGAGATCATACAGGCTGTCAGAATTGGGCTAGGACCCAAGTCCCTTCTTTCCCTGGCGACGGTTTTTCTCACTATATTAAACACCTCCAAAACAATAGGAAAATCTCGGCACGTTTCAGAAGTGGACCATAATTCCACAGGCAAGGATCCTCAGGAATGCAGAGTTTTGTCCTCTCAAGCTTGCGGTCACGTGGGAACGACTTTAAAACGCATCCTCCTCGGGTTGGGATGGGTATTGGTGAAGCAGCCCCAAGCCTGCGTCCCAAAGCTTCAGCCGTGTGGATGTTGGGCAGGGCACAGCGCCCGTCCAGGGAGGGGACAGAGGGCTCTGTGCTTGACTTGTCGTTTGTTGTCACAGCACTCAACGAGGGAGCAGATTCAGGAGGGGCCAGTGTTTGCTTTCATTAATAGAGTTCAGTTAACTTGTGCAGAGAGTATTTGCTTTCAGGCAGAGTAGCCGATCGTTTATGCAAACCACAGTGTTTCTGGTACTGCCAGCACCCGTGTGTTCCATGGACTTGGAAGGCCGGTAACTGGTACCAGCGCCTGCCGTTTGCTTTCCATTGTTTGCTCCCTTTCCTTGGCTGTGCGAGGTCATTCAGCTGCAGAGACGTGGGTGCCAGCGCGCCCGCTTTCTGAAGTTGCCGCAGCTTCTCTGTTGAGTCTTGAACCGTGACTTGATTTCCAGAAAGAGAGCTTTTTGGAGGGTGGTGGTGGTAAGTTCTTGCTCCAGATGCTTTTATTTGCTGCTCTAAGCAGCTCCTTTGTCGCGAGGTGCAGTCTTCTGATCATCCTTTTACTTGTTGCCTCGGATGAGGAACCTACAAGTGTTGGGAGAGGTTAGTGCTCAGTTTCTGTAACCTTTCGTAGCCAAAGCCTTGACCGACAGCAAGCGTGGGCTGGTTTTCTTGGTAAATTTTTCTCTTACCAAAGGATGATTTTTTCCCCCCTTTGAATTTCCTTTGTATCTGGGGTAAGAACAAGCCTTGGGATCTTTCTGTGGGCCATTTAGTAACCACATCTTAAAGTCGTGGCTAAAGAGAACACATCTGGAAGAGAGTGAGTAGAAAACCTTCCCTGTCCAAGTCAATGGGATTGGATGCCGTATCTTTGTCAGGGAGTCTGGCCTTTTTGCCGTCATAAACTATTTTATCCCTTATATTTCTTCAAAGTTGCAACCATCTCAGCCAAACCCTCTCAAAACTTTTTTTTTATGTTTCGTTGTTTTTGTCTCCACTACTTCTGTCTCCGCTAAATGCCTGGGATCTGGATGATTAAATTGTATGTTTCCTTTGAAGATTTCCATTTCAGGTAAAATGTGACCATCCAGTGGAAACTGGACTGTCTCATATTTCGAAGTTCTTCATCTTAGCAAAATAACACTTGCTTGGAAATTGTTTTGTTAGTTGCCTTCACTTTCTCCCTAAGAGTTGTTGGCTTAAAAAAAACCAACAAGTGATATCAACAACATAAAAACAGCCTGATATGCAGAGTTTAGTTTGCTTCTTATTCCTTGGTTGGGAGTTAGGAAAGATTGTTTCTTGGGTATTCATTCTGGAAACAGTATTTTCATGTGGTCTTACATCATATCTAATGGGAAAAGGATGTAAGTGTTCTCCTTCACCTTTGTATAGTTATTTCCACAGCGGCCTTTACTGTTCGTGCCACATACTGACTCACTGCACACCCTGCAAGGCCTAGTTGTGCACAAATATTTGGTGAAATCATAGTGTTCTAGACAAGCAGATCTCTCTCTGTCTCTGTCTCTCTCTCACACCCACCCACATGCTTTTTTTTTTTTTTTTTTTTTTTTGGTATGTGCATTTGCAGTGCCTTTCTGTTTGGGAAAAAAATATGGGCTACCCTTATCAACATAGGGTATACGTCTTCCTAGTACGCATTTCCCTTTATATCTAAAAATAAAAATTTCACTGGCAGTGATAAATGCCATCTTTTCCTACGTGTTACCTAATACTGGCGTAATATTTGGAAGCTTTATTTTATGAAAACACTCTCTTCCTGTAGCTAATAAAAAGGATTTATAAAGATTTATTTATTGGTAACTCTATTTGTAGAAAATTGAGCCGGGGGTGGGGGGTGGGGAGGCTCTTGCTCTGGTTTCCACATTTTCATTTTGAGGGTCCTCTAGGCTTGTCCTGCCTGCTTGGTTGGTTTTCTGGGTCAAGGCTGGGGGCGGTGCTTGGCTCTCCTGCTCCCCAGATCCTGGGGAACTGTGACAGACACCTGTGAGGCACATGGGTCACCACACAACAGGCATGAGGATCCAGCTCTAATTGGAGTGAAGCCTGGTCTTGACTTTAGGGGGAAGGGGGAGTGTGAGCTGAGATCCACTGGTGCTTCAAGAGGGGACTCTTCGTTTCCCCCCCACAAGAACCTGAGTGTCCAGGAATCGTTACCCCACATGCCCAGGCCTGGTTAGAGAGCGAGATTAGACTGAAAGGTTGTTCTTGAGTAGAGGGAACTTTTCTGCATATATATATATATATATGGTGTGTGTGTGTGTGTGTGTGTGTATACATATATATATGTTTTTTTCCCCAAATAATGCCAAGCCCTTCTAGCCACCATGGAACTTAAATTACAAATTGGTGTAACCTTAGCACATGTGCTTGCGTGCATGTGTGTATATACACCAACACAACACACAAAACACAGCATGTACCCTCTCCTTTCCTCAGCAATATGAAGACTTTTATTGTCAAGAAATGTATTTCTGTACTATTGATCCCCTTCTGTATTGGTTATTGGCAATTATGTCAGCAAACCCATGAACGTTTTCTGGGTTCAGTCCACAAACACCTGTTACCAGTGGAGTGAAGAGGGTTTCAGGGGAACCTCCGGGCTGGGCGAAGGTTTGAATATCAGAACAGGGGTGACTATTTGTGAGATGGGCACCTGAGATTTGAGTCCTGAGAGGGAAGGATTCAGCTTTGGGGACTCTTCGATGAGACAGAAGAGCCCATTCCGGAGCTTAGAAAATCCTTATCCTCTTTTCTTCAGGACAGATATAAGTCTTTGTACGAAATATTAATCACAGTGGGTTAGAATATACCTGTGGCTTTTTTCCTGGCGTTGTGAGACACCTGCTTTCCGTTCTTGCCTTTTACTATGTGTGGTGGTTTGGAGCTGTAGGTGCTCCAGAAAAACATGTTCTTAAACTTAACCTGTTCCTGTGGACGTGAACTGTTGTAAGTAGGACGTTTTGATGAGGTTACTTAAGTTAAGCTGTGACCCACCTCAATCAGGATAGGTCTCTGTTACCAGAGTCCTTTAGAAGAGGATGAAATTCAGAGAGAGAGAAAGCCACAGAGGAAGCAGCCAAAGCTGAACATCCGTGGAACCCAGAAGAGAAGGGAGAGGCCACAAGACGCCACCACGAGCCTTGCCATGGGACGAGCTAAGGACCGAGGATTGTCGGCAGGCAGCCCCAGAAGCCCCCATCTTCAGGGAGAAAGCATCACCTTGATATGGTGCCTTGATTTGGGCTCTGTCCTAGCCTCAAAACCGTGAGCCAATCAATTCCCATTGTTTAAGCTAACCCATGCCTGGTATTTGCTTGAGCAGCCAGGGAACGAAAACACTGTGCTGCCAGCCATCCTACCTCGCACACCCACACCCCACTCCTGGCCCACCTGCAGGTCCAGGCCTCCTACTCACAGGCAGTGGCATTGTCCAGCCCCAGCCCCCTGGTCTGCAGGCCTCACCTGCCCTTTCTTGGGGACCCTCCTTCTGGGGCGGCTCTGCCCAGCCCCATGGCACCCTCCTTCCAGGCCTCCCGCTGTGTGCTCTGGCTGGCTGCTCTCAAACTCCTTCTAGTGCCTTCACCCTGGTCCTCTCTGTGCCTGGCTCCCTATTGCACACCATCTCGGCAGCCCTAGCCGTGGAGGCTGCTCCGTGTGGACCTTGGAGTCTGGGGCCACCTATAGATCTCTGCTCCTCCGAGGCTCTGCCTCACTCGTGGAAGTTTTGGCGTCCAGATTGCAGTCACCTGCTCCAGGCATCTGTGTTTATTCAAGCTCTCCAGGTGATCCCAGTGGCAGCCAGAGATAGGTGACTAGCAACCTGGGTTGCCTGGGACTTGGAGCGGGAGTTTCCAGGACATATGGGACATTGTACTTTAAAGCTGTGTTGGATTGCTTAGACTGAGGGGTTTCCCAGGACTCAGGACTTTCAGTGCTGAAACCAAGAAACTCCTCTACAAACCACGATGAATGGGTTAACCTAAAAGAATCACTGCTCTAGATCTTGTTGCTGCCAGGAACTACCAACTGCTTCTCACCTGAGATTCAGGGATCCCACTCACCTACCACAGCCTTCTGTCCTTCCAGTTATTGGTACAGCTGATCCCCAGTACCACAGTTCCCATCCTTTCAGGTTCATTTCCATCCCTTCCCCTTCCCTCCCCCAGCCCTGCCTCTGCCCCTGAAGGAGTATCCAGAGACAGAAGGAAAACCAGGAGAACGCAGTGTCCCAGAAGCCGGGCGATAAATGCGGATGCTTCAGAAAGGAAGAATTTCTCAACAGTGCCCAATTCCATGAAGCAGAAACGGCGGCGCAGTCCAGCAGGAGAAGAACTCAAGTGTCCTCTGGATTTAGCAGCAGGGGGGATGTCCTCAGGGGACTGGCTTCGTAGGTTTGGGACCCCTGCAGGCCCTGCTCAAAGGACCATACTTGGTTTAATGCCTTGCTGTGCCTTCTTGGAATTCTCAATAATTTTCATTTTGCGAAGGGGCTTGCAAATTATGTAGTCTATCGTGCCTCTCTGAGATCAGTTTCAGTAAAGTGGTGGAGATGAGAACCAGGACATAGAGGTTTGAGGAGTGAATGGGAGATAGGTACTTAGAGATACATGGTGGGGAGACTCCAAGGTGGGCTGTGACCCCGGGGGTCCACTTGTATGTTCTTTAGGCCTCTGAAATACAATGCATCAAAGACCCATCTCCTATTTTTTCCCAGCGCCAGACTCACGTCTCTTGCATGTGCCAATTTCAGCACACGGCACTAGCATCATCCACGTGTCCGAGTTCTCTCCCCGTCCTCGCTCTTGTTCTTCCTTGGCCTGGAATGCTTGCACCCATTTTTTCTTCGTCTGGCTCATTCTGTCCTGATGTCCGTCCACCACATGCCCGCGGAGGGCTCTCCCTCGGACCGTGCTTGTCAGGACCGTCTTCCTGGATACCACAGCCTCTTCTCGTGGCCAGCATGTGCGCCATCGCCCTCTGCTGTCCAACGCCTGTGTCCCCGTCTCAGATGGCTGTGTCTGAGCGCTGGGCTTTGGTCTCTGGACTGCATCTTCATGGCACCTGCCGCGTGCTCAATGAACATGTGTCCTAGTGCATGAGTTTTCATGGTTGTGTGTATGAGTGTGACTGTCTGACTTCTTCACCGGAAAAGGACAGTGACACAGCAGGATTCTGTTCTTGAGATGGTAGCAGAGTCTGTTACCTTTTACCAGCTTTGGGCCTTTTGTTTGGATTGTTGTTGCTTAGAGAGTAAAGTTGTAACAGAAACTGAACAGGAGCTAAATTGGGTTGTGGGCACTAATCCTTGGAAGGGAACATGTGTCGTTTGCCCTGCAGAATTCACAGAATTGCTGTGTAACTTAGGCAGGAGGAAGTAAAAGCGGGTGCCGATGCACTGTGGAGATGACTGTGAGTCAGATACTTAAGTTTTATTTTCTTACCCACAAAGGGAGAGGCAGTGGAGGTTAGAGATCTAAGTCTCTGATTTTGGGGCCCTCTCTTTTCCCATAAGCCTGTAGTACCTGCTTTGGTGAAAAAGGGTTTGAAAATAGACTGATGCAATATAGGAAGTGTTTGGTGGCCTAATCATTTAGAGCAGGGGCTCTTAACTTTTTTTTTTTTCCCCACGGACCCCTTTGCCAGTCAGATGAAAACCATGAACCCCTTACTAAGTGCACACTATACTGTGTATTATTTAATAAATATATCATACCCACACCAACATGTCCACACAAGAATATTTTTTTTTTTTTGAATTTCACTTTAAGCCCACGGACTCCTTGTTAAGAACCCCTGATTTAGAAACAGCGTGTGGCCAGAAGGGGTGGGATTCTACTCGAGGAAGGTGGTCCAGGAAAGGTCTGGTAGCCTCTTATCTTAAGCAGAACTCAGTGACAAGCAAACGTAATATAAATACATGGATTTACTTGTTTGTTAAAGAAACCCTTTATCCAGTTTTCTCAAACCTTTGGCTCTCATCACCCCTGTACATTCTTTCTAAGTATTTGAGGACCACAAAGAACTCGTTTGTTATATCTATTGATAGTTATCATATTAAAATGAAAATATATTTATTATTTTAAAATAATAAGGCCATCAAGTATTAAAAAAGACGATTTTAAATGAAAAATAACTTTTCCAAAACAAAATAATGTAGTGAGGATGACATTGATTTACATTTGTGCCAATCCCTCTAATGATTTTTTTAGATGAAAGTATTTTCCAAAACAAAACAAAAAATTAGTGAGAAGAATGGCATATGTTTACATTTTTGCAGATCTAGTTCATGACTAGCTTTAACAGAAAATAGTTAGGTTCTCAGTCTGCTTCTGCCTTCAATCTGTTGTTTTGGTTGAAGAATATGCAGAAAACCCAACTGCACACAGGTATGTGAATTGGAACAGGTAGGAATATTGGAAAAACCTTTTTGGATATTTTTCTTGGATACCGCACCGAAACTTGGCAAGTGGTTTCCTAAAGGTGAGCTACCATGGGGATTCTGAAACCACAGCAGTGATCTTTTCCCACACAGTTACATTAATTTAATTGGCATGTTTTGCATTTTGAATAGGAAAATAGAGGCCTAGTTAAGTCAGTTATAATACATCCATATGATGGGACATTATGCAACTGTCTTTAAAAAATATTTTACCACCAAGTAAGGGCTTATAAGTTGTCTACTCAGTAGAATCCTGAATTTGCTAAGAAAATAAGAAGAGGTGTATATTTGTATTAATTGAAAGGAAATGCATCAAAATGTGCATGTTTAGTAGAGCCTTCATGAATGACATTTTTATTTTCTTTATACTTTTATTTTCTAGTACATTTTATTTTCCTTACACTTCTCTGTATTTCCCACTGCATTGCTTCTAAAATCAGAAAAAAAAAATTAATATTTTTTTTTGAGGGGAGGAAAAGCCTGCCTATTAAATTTTCCTTGTTTCTGTAGACTGCCTTTTGTGGGTGTACCCCAGTATTTCCCACTGAAGTGATTAGAAAGATCTGCTGTTCTTGTTTCCTGATCACATTAATGGACCTTCTCTTGGGCTGTTTTGTGCCTCAGACCTTGTCTTCTCTATTTTAATAGCAATTAAATTTAGTAGAGAGACATTACTCAAGACTTAAGAAAGATGAATAATGCTGATTTTCAGCTAGCTCAGAGGCGTCCTTTGCTTTCTGTCATTTCTGTTATGTCTCTTGCAGCCCAGCCTGGTTTCTCATCCAGGTAGAATGGCCCAAGCTTGTCTCAGGCTCCAGTGCTAACAGGGCATCCCTGAAAGCTGAGAAATAATCCGCTCAATTCTGGAAATAATCCATTCCCAGGTCTTGATTGTATCTGGATAGTTTGACTCCTGGCCTGAGGGCTGCATATTTCTCTTTAGTTTTATGGCTTCAGAGAACAGTAGAAGAGCCCCTGCTGGCACCTGGATTGAGAGAGGATGTGCCACTGTCTTATTTCTTAGGTAGTGCTGCTCTTTCCTCTGCTTAAAGCAACTGAGAGTATTAGACTCGGGGCGGGGCGGGGGGTATCGCTGATGGCAGAGTTAGCATTAGATTTGGAAGTATTCTTGTCTCATTAGAAAACGCATTCCATTAGAAAAATCTATCTGATGGTTTCTTCCTTTTATTATTGACACCACTCTGCATTTAATGATTGCTGGGATCAGCCAGTGTTTTTTTGTGTGTTAGATGGGAGTCAGGGTGTGCAGATTCTAAGAGCCGAGGCACGTAGTTAACCTTATGACCATAACCACAGACTGCGGGGCCTCTCGGCTTGCCTCCCTGTGATGGTGAGAGTGAAATCTGAAAGCCTCTCAGTGGTGCTCTCCCCATTTCCCCAGCCTGCCGCTCTCTGCCCATGCTCAGGGCACCCTGGCCCCGCACTTTGCACAGGGCTGGCTCCCCTTTGGCCCAGAGATTATCCAGGCATCTGCCTTCGCCTTCCTGAGGGCTTCTCTCCCTGTTTCCTTCTCCACATATTTTTCTTTGTGGCTGTTGTCCCTGACTAATGTTCCGTGTCTCTCCTGCCTGTTTTTCGTCTGCCTGCCCCCTTGAATGTCGGCTACATGAGGCAGGAGCCGTGCTTCGTCTCCTGCTCGGTGCCTGGCACTGAGAGAATTTAGCTGGCTGTTGTCCTGGCACCTGGAGCGTCACCTTGGAACTTCCCAAGTGATTGGAGTGGGTTTGTTGTTCCTGGGGGGCCCCGGGGACCACATAGTTGATGTGAAGGAGGTGATTCAGGATGGGGGCTGCCACCCCAGAAGGACCAAGCATGTGAGTGGGGGCTGGGGCTTTGGGCCATGGCATGTCAGCCCATCCTCTGGAGGGAGACAGGAAAATTGGAATCAGGTCAGTGGTTTGCCACTTGGCCTCTCTATTTAAGGCTTTCCTGGAGACTTCTTGAAATTTCCATCCAGTTTTGGTCATTTTCAGTCTGTGTTACTTCATGAACAAGTAACCTTTAAAAAAATTACTCATTTTAGCATCTCTAGGAAGGTTGAGGAGTTAGCTTTTACACCTCAGGGTAAAATAATTTAGGTGCTTACTTACCTTCTGACTTCCCAGAGCTGGAGAGGACAATTGGGAGTTTTGAAAGTGCACGTGTATGTGCATGTACACGCTTGGGTGTGATCAAGGACCATGCCATGAATTGCCAGGCATCGAGGCGTCTTAGTGGAAGATGCAGGCAAGTGGCAGCGAAGCCACATTTGAAGGGCTGGGAGAGAACTGTTTTGCCTGATCAAACCATGTCGTCAGTCTTTTTCCTAAAAACACTAAAAAAAATATATTTTTTAAATGATTTCCCTGGCGCCAAAACAGAAAGAAGCAGCTGCACCTTATTTCCCTTCCCCTGGACTGGGGTAGACTACAGTGTGGCAGGAAGGAGCCCCCCCCCCCCCCCCCGGAGGTGCTGTGAAGTCTCAACGAGGCACCTCACACTCACAGCAGTACTTGGAACGCAGTGGGCACTCAGGAAGCCTTAGCTAGTTGTAGCAGTTGTGTTTTTGTGGATGACCTGAGGACCAAACCATTGCTGGCGATATGATTTCTTTACAAGTTACAGTTGGACATGAGACCCTTTGGTCCATCTCCAGGAGATTGCAGTAGACCAGTCAGCCAGGGTGGAGGTGCGGGAGGGTAGCGAGGCGGATTTGCCCAAGACCAGTGAACAGTGTTTGTTTGTTTGTTTTTTCTTGCACAACGATCAATTCAAGACAAATAAAAATGTTTGTGGACTGCATCTTTTATCCATGCAAAGTTCATTGAGTCATCACTTTTACAAATATCAGTGGAACGTGCCATATATTGTATGCCCCAGACAGAGAGGGGCATACAAAACAGAAAGAGCCCTGACCCTTGTGTAGTCAGATATCTACAAGGGGAGACAGATAACACGTATCCTGGAAGAAACGGAACAATCACATCTTGTGAGAGGCAGGGAGCAAGTTTAGGGCAGAGGTGGATGGTGGAGGACCCGTGCTAGGGTGACCAGTGAAGGCGACCTCTGGGTAGAATCAAGAAGGGAGAGCTGGAAGTGGTGGTAGAGAGGGATGGTTGGGGGTACCTAGGCAGGGAGACTGTGTGTGCAAAAACAGGCAGGTATGTGCAGGGAGATGAAGGCAGGCCAGTGCTCAGCCTGAGGATAGGGGAGAGGTGGGCCAGGCAGAGCAGGTGGGCAGTGAGGGTCTTGTCAGGTGCTTTTTTTTTTTTTTTATTTTTTAACTTTATTTCAACATTAAAAAATTTAAAATAGCGGACAAAAGGCAGCTGAACAGAGTATGGAAGCATTACTCTAAAAAATCCTATCCAGGCACATTATCCTATTTAATCCCCAAAACAAACTCGTTTTTTTCTCCAGTATTCCAAAAGATGAATACATGATCACAGATTGGTTAAATGACATGACCATGCTTTCCTTGTTAACGAAGAAAGTGAAAAAAAAATGCATGTTCATATTCACAGCTCATAAAACTAAATCCAATTCTTTTTTTCTTTTCTGTTTTTACCTTTAGCATTGGTATAGTACTTTCTTTGCTGGTGCTGGGGTTTTTATCTGTAGTGCAGTGAGAAGCCAGGGGGAGTGACCCGATCTGATTTACACTGTAAGAAGAATCCCATAGGAAAAGTCCTTTCCCTCGTGCAGGTTTCCTGCTGTGACGCTTTTTCTGTTTAGTAACGAAAACACGGATCCTGCTCTGTTAGCCACGGAAATGTTAATGTCCGGGTGTATTTGAGCAGTGGTGCCCACACCAAGCAGCCTTCTATACGTACCCTGAAACCATATCACAGGCCGAATTGTGAAGCGAGGCCGGTGGTCTGGAGCCCAGGTGGCATCCTGCAGAGTCCTGCCAAGCATGGCATTCACTTGGAGCATCCAGTGGGCACGTGTCAGGTGTGGGGGGGTGGCGCATGGCCTTGTTTTCTGAGAGCAGACCTCTCTGTATTAGGATGGCACCGTTGTCTGGCACTCTGGGTGCTGACTGGTGTAGCTCCTTTCCCAGCCCTGGTGTGCTGGCCAAGCTGGAACAGTCCAGAAACTCTGGGTTCAGTGCTTCGACACCTGAGTGTCTGGGAGGAGTGGCCAGAGCCCACTCCAGCTGTTGTCTGTTTCTGGCAGCTGGTTACTGACCTTCACTTAAGTCTCTTCCCAGGGCTGGGAGGAGTCTCTGGAAGGTCATTTTAAATGGATAACTAACAAACAGTGCTCCTTTTCATATCGAGTATTGGAAAGGAATGTCATGCCCTCTTACTGCCGCTGGCGTTCTCACCGTGCTCAGTCCAAGCGCTGACGGCACCCCACGCTCTGGCAAGGTCTGCATTTCAGGCAGGCTACAACGTGGGCCCTTACAGGCCATGGGTCTCTTAGGAGTCACCCTTTTACTTTGTGTTATAGCTTCAGAGAGGTGAAAAACAGATTCCTCCCGTCCCTTTGGCTGGGTGAGGGGAGTGGCTCTGAGAGGCCTGAGCCTGCGTTGCCCCATGCTCTCTGAGTGTATGTGTCTGTGTGCAGGAGCTGCGAGTTCAGAATCCGATGCTCTGCCTACCTAAGTCAGGAGTGTGTCTCACAAGTGAGGAGGGGCTGCAGAGCTGGGAAAGAGCTTGGCTCTGGTCTTGCCAGGACCCGTGCCCCTCGGCTAGGCCGTGTTTAATGAATTGTCCTGGAAATGGTTCAGTCACAGATTTCATGAGGAAATAACGAACGTCCAATTATTACAGGTCACTGAAGTGAGTCTTTTTTAAATCTCTGCAATGAACTATTTTTGAGAGAAAACAAAATTTGTTTCTTGCTAATGGGCTGGAAATAGAACTTATTTTAAGGGATAAGAATGAGGCAAAATAAAACTCAATAAGACAGAAATAAGATGTTAGTTAGGATCTTTGTATGCTTGTTTTATAATCAGGCATTGGATTATAATGTCAGTGGGAATATAACCCCAGATTCGTAGTGTAATCCGTACTTAATTTAATTAAAATAATAGATGTATTATTAAATCTATTTTTTAAAATATTCTTTAATCTGGTAGTCAGTTTCATGGTCAGATTTTTCCTTAGGGTGTGTGAGGAGTTGACTGAACAGTTCTTTGCAAAAGAACATGGAACCAGTCAGCCATTTCAGTAGAAGTCAGGACTAGATCTGTGGAAAGTTCTGTTGTCTGATGGTTTGTACCCCCCAGAACTGCATACAAAGCCAGCACGGTTTTTGCAAAATTTGTATGAACAGAGGCAATGCCTGAAAGGGATAGAGAAGGGACAAAATGAAAGGAGAACGACTTCAAGGGCAGAATCATGGAGGCTGAGGTCTAGACTGAAGAGCTCTTGGGCCAAGAGACCCATGTGTGTGGAAAGGCAGGTCCACCCCCTGCTATTGGAAAGAGCAGGCCAGCTACCCCAGCGCTGGATGGGGCTGCCACCCTATGCTTGGAAATGGTGGGTCCAGTGCCCTGGCCTTTGTGGACAGCTTTACTGCCATCCCCAAGCTCCGAGAGGGTAGGGCCTGTGTGTATGGCCTTTGTGGAAAGCCTGGTAACCATCTCAACATTCAGAGAGGCCTAGAGGACAACGTATCAATCCACAGATGGCTCTCAGACCTTGACATCTAATGGAGTTGGTCCAACTAGGTTTCAGACTTGTTTGGGACCTGTGACCCATATTTTCCTGCTGGAATGGGAGTGCTTGTCCTTTGCCGGTCCCTCCATTGTATATTGGAAGCAGATAACATGTTATCAAGGTTTCACAGATCCACAGGTAGAGGAGTTGTGCCCCAGGACAGACCACACCCCTAACTGATTTTGATGGGACTTTGTACTTAGCATTGCTACTGAAATGCCATAAGGCTTCTGGGTTGTTGTGATGGAATGAAAGTATTTTGCATGTGGGAAGATGCCTTTTGGGGGTCCAGAGGGCTGACTGTTGGGGATTGAATCAAGTCCCCCACAAAAGGCAGGTTCGGGTCCCACCCCCTGGTCCTGTGGGTTTGAACCCATTTGTAAACAGGAGCTTTGAAGATGTCACTAGTGAAGGTGTACCCAAAGTGAATGAGGATGGACCTTCCACCAATAAGGCTGAGGTTTTTATAAGCAAAGGAAATTGGACATGGAAGAGAAGCCATGGGAAGCAGCCAGAAGTTGGAGGTCAGTGGAACCCAGAGGAGAAAGGAGAAGATGCCGCCATTTTCATAGCCATGTGATGGAAAAGCCAAGGAACCCCAAAGATTGCTGGCCAGCCAGAAGATACCAACCCCAGGAGGAGGCAAGCCTTCTAGGCTCTGAAACCGTGAGCCAGTAAATTCCTGCAGTTAAGCCGACCCACTGAGTGGTATTTGTTTCAGTAGGTGGGAAACTCAAACAGGGTGAAAACAAACATTTCTTCAAATTATTAAATCCCTTTATAATAACAACATCCTGTTTTCTGAACATTCATGAATTCCACTCATGCCATTTTGGCTTATAGGTGGATTTTTCTGAGTCAGGATTAGGGGATGCACTCCCCTTTGGTTTGGCAGACTAATAATTTCTTAATGCTTAAAAAGTAGTTTTATATAATAATGATTTATCTGTATAATGTAAAACAAAGAACTAAACCATTAAATACCAGGTCTTGGTGGAGATACTTAATAATGGGCAGGCAGTGTCCACTCGTTGCTATGACAACCAACTGTTTGACAATTATAGCTAAGTGTTTATATTACAGATGCATACATTCTCTCGCAGTTATTTACACTTGTTTTGGAAAAAAAAAAAGCCTCAATTCAGTATTTAGCTGATGGCATTTTATTGGCATGTCTTTCACCAACCTGAAGTGAAATGAGCTTAGTTGATAAACTGGTTATTTCCATTTAACAGCCTATCATTGCCTCTGTTTACCCACTTTTTTTCTCCTAAGGTAGTGGAGGGGATGGTGTTTGCGAACCAAGATTGGAGAAAGGGAGGATGTCTCCCTACTTTGAAAAACTCCCTTGAAACTTCTTAGCTATGTGGTTCTGCTACTTCCTGTTTCCAAAACTCTTGTTACTGCAGCTCTCCACTACATCCTGCCACTGTTTATTGCCTGAAGCAGAATTCATTGCATCTTTGAGGCCCTGGCCCTCCGATTCTGCCAGATCCCCAGGCCACACTGGCCACAGGCAGCCTCCTAATTCTCGATTCAGTGGAATGCCATTCAGCTGAGGTCGGAGGGCTACCGAGTTGTTGGGCCAGTAAGTGCAACCCTCAGAACTCTACATTATCTACAGCTTTAGACGCCTACTTCCCTTCTTTTAGTAAACAGACTTGCTCATACCTCCAGGACTGATGAGATAATAGGTCACATTTCCTGAGGTCTGTCTGGGGAGGTCTGGGTGGGGAGCTGTGTTTGGAGGGCTGGGCAAAAGGAGGGTAGAGAAACAAAGAAGAGGTGCACATTCCTAACTGAACATTCAGGCCTCCTGAGCTGCAGCAGGGGCAGCCCTGAGAGCTGAAGATGAGGAGTGGCAGGCGCTGGGAACCCCACAGGCCCCCACATCATCTGCTTACATTTGGATTCGGGCTTCACCTTGGTGGATTTGAGGGAATCACGTCAGACTCTTAGCCTGTCTGGCCTCCACCACCACCTCCCAGCTGTGTAATAATTAAATGAGATAATGATTGTGGGCATTTAACACTGTTCCCAGCCCACAGCTAATACTTATTGAGTGCTTATTTGACAATTTTTATTGTAGACCTAAGGGAGTATGTCTGATACGTGGCAGAGCTGGGCTTGGAACCTGTGCTTCGCAGACTGTAAAGCCTGTTAGGCTCGATCTCCCATTCCGTATGACTGGTAATCGACGATAGCTGATTTGCCCCATCTCTTTTCATCAGGAAGGAAAATAGATTAATTCTGTGTTTTTCTCCCATACCATTCTTTGGCCCAGTTTCCCGTGGGGCAGATGGCAGTCTTTGGTTCTTGACTTTTGACTGGTTGGTGCTCAGTACCTGGGACTTGAGAACCTCCTCGTACCCTTTGTTTACTCCAGCTCCAAATGTGGGATTTTGCCTGGCATTTAAAAAAAAATTACACTAATGGAATTACTGTTTTTGTGTTAGGAAACTTACTGAGTTAGTGTAGTTTGAAAATAGCAAATGCCATTGAAGGGAATTTTAAATATTTGACTTGTGATATCTGTCATTTTTTTCTGGGTGGAGAAACTTTTGAAATTAAAAATATTTTAATGAGGAGGAGCAACCACTTTCTAAGCTACTCTGATTGTAGGAGGGGAAGAAAGCTACCTGACTATGAGCAAATACACTTCTTACTTCTCTCTAATTTACATCCCCTCACTCATTCACATACAGTTAAAATGATTTGAGATTATTCCTTAATAGTTGGAAAAAGTGTAGTTTAAAGATTAGGTGGAAGAGATGATGGCTGTAGGGTCAGAAATACAAGCCCAAATAAAACTTTTAAAAGGTCTTGGTTTTTAAGTGTTTCCCATTGTCAGAGTTGATGACAATTGGCAAGACAACACCTAATTTGCATTTCTGTTGGAAGCTTTCCTGTGCCTTAGATCGTCCTAAGAGAGCGAAATCACTCTGGCAAGTTTAAGTAAATGAAGTAGGGGAGGGTTTTTCAGACCCGTCCGTTAGTGGGTCATGAAATCAATTTAGTGGGGCATGGCAAGCATTACAGAAAAATGAAACAATTAAAATATCAGTATGTACAACTCGAGGTAAAGACTACATATTGCTTCCAGAAACTGCTGCTTAGGTACTTTAATATGTGTGTGTGTGTGCATGCACATGCACGATTGTATATATATATTGTGTGTGTGTGGTGTCTGTATCTTTGTGTAGATTGTGTGTGTTTGAGTATATAGTGTGTGTGTAATGTGTGCATTGGGTCACTGCGTGTACAAGTTTTGCCTTGCTCTGGGGTATCTTAGAAAGTTTTTCAAAGTTGTTCAGACTTAGTCTGGCTATGCCATAGAAGGAAGATGCTTCTCAGGGCATCTTTGTCCCTCCCAGTGTGCGTGGATGCAGTGTGGCCCTTTATCTTCTTAGGGCAATTCATTGCAGTGCTTTGCCAGGGTCCCCATAATTCTGTGGGTCCTGCTAAGGTTTTCCCAAGCATCGCGTGTGGGAGAAGAGTCCCTCTGAGCCACACAGACCCTACTGTTCAAATTAAAGGTGTAGCCTTGTTACCCTGAAGGTTGTCATTTTTCTTTACACTAAATATAATAGCTCCCAATCTTTTACAACAGAACTATACTGAGTATCACACAAAAAAGGTAGGCCAGCAAGAAGGGTTTGCATGAAGCAAAAGGGAGCAGAAGAGGAGGTAGTCACACTGCTGCTGGGTGAGGTGTGAGAAACTCTGTCTTCATCCAAAGGGCTTGAGAACCCAGGGAGCCTTGGTAGAATTCGGTAAAGCAAAAAGAGGTAGAAATAACGATTGTTGTTGGGATTGGTGATTATATCAGGAGATTAAACTGAGGGAGGAGAAAAAGATATCTTAACATTTGTTGGAGGCAGATCTTATAAGTGTATTGTCAGACACAGTGATTTTTGGAATGGTGATAGAAATTTGTTTCCAGCACTAATACATATTGTATATGGAAAATAAGGCTTGTGGCTTCAATTCTGAAGATTCATAGGTGAAATTAGAACAATAAAGTTAAATGTCCTTCCTAACTATCATGTTACATGTCCCTTCGTTTGTGTGTATTTTCTACTGTAAACTGAATAAAAAATCCTGGATAAATTCTGCTCCCAAATGCTTGGAATCTTGGTTTGACATTTGTAAGATGACAGACCAAAGAGTAGTGTGTTTATTTCCATGTTTTATTCTCTCAACCCTAGATTGCCTTGAAATACTTTAAAAAGAAATATTGCATTTTTCATGGTCCTTTTTTGTTATGTTTTATTTTGAAAACTTAATCTATTTCAGTAGGTAAAACTATCCTTAAAGCTTTTCGGATTAGTTTGTTTTATAAGGGAAGTAGTAATCATGACGCATCTGTCATTTCTTGTTAGAAAGTTATAATTACTCTTCCGAAAGTGATTGATGATTTCCTTTATAATCAGCTGTAAGTAAAGGACAGGTTTTCATTGTGAATGTGTTGACATATCATTTGTCCTCATCCTTTTCCTTTAATTAAACTAGCCAGTAGCCCCTATATATGTGGATTTTAAAACAAACAGTGTTAAAAATAAAGCTCTGAGCTCTTTGACAAAGAGCTTTGAGAGATGTCACAGTTGATGGAAAGTTTCTGAATGCTGAGTTCTTGAGTAACAAATTTTGTTGGACCAATAGAAGGGAAATCATTAAAACTTGGGTAACTTCTCCGATTCAGGTGGCACTGCCACCAGGTGAAGGGTCACCACCCTGCTCTGTTCTTTCAGTCACTATTGGAACAGTGGAATTCAGATGTCTTGACGTGCCTAGACTTGGGGAAAACATTATTTGACTGTATTATGAGGCTATAACAGATTTGATTGAAATGCCGTGAGCTGCCAGGACAAGTGGCCCAAGGGAGGCTGAGTGGGCACTTGGGTCAACATCCTAATAGCTGCAGGCAGAGGACTTGGTGGAAGCCTTAGGATTGGTCCCAAGTGCTGTGTGCACTCACGGGCGCCTGTTAAGGCCTTGCTTTACGAGAGAGATAACTTACTTGAGGATGGAAGCTACAAATTAAAGAAGAGCCTTGCAGCAGTCTTACATTTTCCTTAAAAACATACTCTTTGAATGAAGGTGAATTAAGTCACTCAACTTCTTTGGAATCTAGATTATGATTGATCTGTCTGTTCCTCATCACTAAAATTAAGTGATTATTTGAGTCTTCTTTTTTATTTATTTTTTATTTTTTATTTTTTTTATTATTATTTTTTTTATTATGGGTAAAAATCAAAATTCTCACAATACATACAAACATTTGTAAAATGATATATAAATATATATGCATATATGTGTATTTGCTTACAAAAATGTTATTTATATATATATATACATATATTTTAAGAGGTGCTTAGATCACCTAAAACATTACACGGAACCCACTGGGATTCCCATGTTGCCCACCTCCCACACCTCCCACCACATCCCACACAAACATCTCCCACAGTGTGGCCCACCAACCTCAATGAACTTACACATCCTGGAGCCTTGCCACCAACCATAGACCACAGTTCACACTGTAGACCAGACTCTCTCCCACTCAGTTCTGAGTGGTGTGTGCTGATTTAAAATGGCCTATATCCATTGCCACAACAGTACTCAGGACAACCTCCAACTCCCAAAGAAGCCCCTGTATTTCAACTGCTCATCTCCTCCCTACCCAAAAACTGTCAAGTGGCCTTGAGTCTTCTTTTTAACTCCAAAATTCTATGAGTTTTTGCAATCTTGAATATCTTCTAAAACACTCACGCCTTCCCATTCCCAGTAAGAAGAAAGTCTGTTAGGCTTTTCATATATTGTGGTGCTTGAAGGATGGCTGTTGAAATGCTGTCATTTGTTTTTAGGCTTTCATGTTTGTGTTCCTTGATTGCCAAGGATGTTTCTGTCGCCTTTTTCCCATTCCAATTTTGAAAGTTTTCCTGTGCCTCTTACTGTGAGCACAGACAGCTTAAGGCTTCGCTCACAGGAAGATAAACCCAACTTTTGGGTTTGGGCGAGTCTGCAGGTCAGGGCTGGCTGGAGGAATTCTGTGTGGTCAGCCCAGTCAGCCTTCATTCTGTTTCCTCCAACCTCGGTGAGAACACATGGGCCCCGTCCTAGAGGGACAACCCCCTTGGTGGGCATTGTGCAGGGGAGGCACGCAGAGGAGGTCAGCACAGCTGCCCCCTGGTTCTAGTGCTTCCACCACAAATGCATTTGCATTGAACGCTTCTCCAGGTCCCTTAGCTTAAAAAGAGAGGTTGAGTGGAGATGGAGAAGCTAAGTGGCCATTGAGAAGTCTCTCTTCTTCGGTGCTTATGGCGGTTGTCCTGGGAGCTGTCTTTGGGCTCGCGAGGGTTAAAAGTCCTATCAGGGGTCACAGGTCAGGGTTTGTGGCACCTGTGAAGGACAAGGGTCAGTCTGTGGGTAATGGAGGCCATCCATTGTCCCTTGGCCTCCCGCCCTGGGGCTGCGCTCTGCATTTCTTGGCCACCTTCATGCTGGGCAGGCCACGTGTTGCAGGCTGGCCAATGCTAGGGCCTTCTGGGAACGCCATCCTGAGAGGGAGACCTGGAGAGAGGCCGCCAGGGCCTGCCCAGGCACTGAGGAGAGACTGTACTCCCTCTGAGACCGCAGGGTGGGCCTGGGCTCATGGCACAGCTCAGTCTCTGCCTCAGTCACACGGACATCTGCCTTCTGTTGTGTCCACATTTCCTTCCCTTATACGGATGCCAGTCAGATTAGATTAAGGGCCTACCTGAATCCAGTCAGGTTCTCATCTCAACTCATCCATCTCCACAGACCCTATTTCCAAATAAGGTCTCACTCTGAGTTGTGCTGGGTGGGGGTTTGGACTCAGAACGAGTCTTTAGGGGGCTCTGCCTCCCACCCTCACGGTTGACCGTGGCCCTTCTGCTGTCTCACACACCGTGTGTAGCAGTTGCGCCTGCATTCTCCCTGTTACTGTGGACTGTTGGAATCTCTCACCCTGACCCCTCACGACCACCAGGGCCCAGCCTGGCCTCACACATGGGAGGGCTCAGGATGTTCACTCTTGGCGCCCGTCTTGCTAACCTGTTTGGTGTCCTTTATGAGAACACCGATTTGTTGTTCACAGAAATCCCTCGAGGTAGCTTGAAGAGAGGTAGGTGGATAAACAGACTATGTAAATAGCTGTTCTCTGGGGTTTTGTTAGAGACAGGACAATCCTCTAAAGACCCAGATACACACTCATTTTTCATGGTGGAAGCAGAAATCAAATAAGAGTCAACTTAACGTTCTTTTAATTATGAAACATTTTAACCACACAGCAAAACACGTGATCATAGACATTGCTTCTGATAGGAAGGTCTCTTCTAGCTTTTTTCTTTGAGAGTGAAAGATAAGATTCTTCAGACAAACTCTTAACTGTGCCGTATCTCAAAAGAGAAGTTGCAAGGTACATGATTAAAAATAACAACACCTTCCTCCACAGAAACAGATCTCTCTGACCCACCATATGGCTGAAATGTAGCAGATTTGAAATGAAGAGTTGTAAAACGATAAGCTTATTGGCTGTCATTTTACCAGTGAGGAAACAGACCCAAAGACTTGACAGATCCAGGACTTAAGTTTGCGGACCTTTTATTTAGAGTTCTTTCGGCTCTGTCACACATTACTAGTAATTAATATCCTCTTGTTGTCAGATGGCTCCACATTCAGAGGCCTTGAGGACTCGAATGGACTAGGGACTGCTGAAGACGCTGCTTTTAAAGCAATGGCTACTGTGGCCACCTTAGCGTTAAGACAGATACCTGTTGAGCTCTATCAGCCTGAACTGGGTTGTTTAGTTGCTTCCAAGAACCCTGGAAGACCATGGGATTGTTTTGGGAAGGTAGAGTGGGATTTGTGCTGGGTGATTTGAAGGCAAGATTAGGGAAACGGGGCCAGCTGCTGGATTGGATACTGTCAAAAAGCAGGCCCCCTGTAATCTAAGCATCTTTTAAAATATTAAAAAAAAAACAAAAACAAAAAAAGCAGGCCCCATTCAGTGACCAGGTTGATTACCTGTGCATTTTCCCCAGGAGGCAGGAGTTTCAAGCAGGTGAGAGGTGCCTTTTGTGCAGGATGAGTGATCACACCTGTTATTCAGAAAGGGGGGCTGTTTCGTGGTGGTGGCATGTGTCCTGCCCCTAGCTTTCTTTATGTTCTGTTGCCAGTATCGAGGCCTGGTTGGCAGTAAGGCCGGTCTCGACCTCTCTGGTTGTCAGAGGACCTGTTTACTTTTGTCCCGAATGCTGATGCACGAGGAAGGGCAGGTTTTAATGGGGAAAGGGTGCTGTGGCAGTTTGTAATTATGAATTCCAAAAATATAATTGGATCATGCTTGTAAACTGATCTGTTAATCTGGGCGTGATTAGGTTAGGATTAGGGCATTGAGCCCCACCCCTTGGTGGGTGGGGAATTGAATATAAAAGACAAGGCAAAGAACAGTTGAAGCAGTCTTTTGAGAAGCAGTTTTGATGTTGGAAAGAAGGCCCCAGGAGAAGAGAAGCAAGCCGTTCACCTGATCATCTACTGCTGACCTTGTGGAGGAAACAGGAGCTAAGCCCGGAGAGAAATGCAGCCCCGGGAATAGAGGAACCCCAGAAGCCTGAACCCAGGCAAATGCCAACAGCTGTCTTGCTCTAACACGTGGCAATGGACTGTGGTGAGAGAAGAAACTTAACACTTTATGGCCTGGTATCTGTGGACTTCTACCCCAAATAAATACCCTTTATAAAGACCAACCCATTTTTGGTATTTCACATTAGCACCCCTTTGGCTGACTAATACAGGTACGATGGTAAGTAGTGTCTGAAGATAATACTGGAATTTCTGGTCCCTGCTTATATTGCTCGGTGCCAGCATCTCAAAAAAGGCGAATGGGTAGTTTTCTCCTAACTTGATAGGCCTTTTTAAAATTACTGTAATGACTTGGTACTATTCTGAAGTTTGGCAGGATAGGGAAGCAGAGATAACTGTTCTACTTATGCACTTATACATTAAACACATCTTCAAAGCCTTCAAAGAGGCCATCCGGTTATTCATCAAGAGGTAATGTTAACAGTGGTGTTAGTGGTAATGCCGAAAACGTACCTCAGAATCAGTGGAAAATGTAGAAAATCAATTTAGACAATGTCAGATAATAGCAGGAGGTGAGAGAGGCAGGGTGAGCAGAAAAGCAGGACCCAGAGTCGCATTTGATGCTAGTCCAGGCTCCCTCCCCTCCGCCTTTGTGACCTTAGCCACGTCAGTGCATCTTTCTGGCCTCAGTTTCCCCATCTGTAATAATGAGGAATTTGAGCAAATGCTCACTGTGTTCCTCTCTGCCTCAAGTTTCAGTCATTATGTCATCTTGAAGATAGACTCTCCTCTTTGGGAAATATTAGTTTGTTGGTTTGGCCGGGCCAGGACATACATTTTATTGAGTTGTTCAGCTGTTGCAGACAGGAATATCTGAGGCCTTTGAAAGCTGGTGCAGCAGGAGGATTTTCTGGTCTGTGTAGTTTCCTTCCTCTCAGGAATGATGGGACCTAGATCAGCCATCTTCCCAGAGCATCCCTTTAGTCGTTTCCTGAAGTGAATGACTGAGATGTTTCCTCTTTAGAAAATAACACACAATAAAAGTGCCAGTGGGGAGGCCTCTTTGTTCAGGAATTTGCAGTGTAGGGAGGAAAATATATATTTTTTGCCAATTTAAATTTTTTGAATGCAAACTAACGTACTATAAAAATTTAAGTATTACTTTATGTACAAAGTTTCAATAATGCCAAAACCAAGAAAATTAAAGGAAGTTCCTTATTAGCTGCAGACTGACAAAGCTGGCAGGCTCAGTGACTTATGGCCTGTGTGGGACCACCAACATGGCAGCTCCTTTTGGCTGGAAGGGCAGGTGCCACTCACCTTTCGCTGGTATCACGACCCTGCCGTCACTGACGGTTATCAACGCTTTGCGCACGGGAGCTGGTATTTAATGTTCTCTTAAACTTACACAGGCTTTTATATTAAGTCTTCGAAGATAGCATGCAGGTGTTCATCAAGAAGCGCATTGATAGTAGTACTGTGATAGTCCCATACACGTGTGCACCTGTGCACATGCACACATGGCTGTGTGTACATCTCTTCACATGTCCATACACCTGGGCATGCGCACGCACACCTGTACATGCACATGCACCTGTGCACACAGACATGCACACCTGGGCACACCTGTACACGCACATGCATCAGCGTACACACCACGCATCCTCTCTGTGCCTCAGTTTCCCCACCTTTCCTGGGCTAATTTTAGGATCTACCTCCAAGTTTTTGTGGCACATGGTAAACATTATAAAAACACAGGTGGCTGAGTTCACCCTCCCATGATGCTGATTCCAGAGGGCTTAGGGAGGTAAACATTTGCATTTGAGGATTTTCCAGGTGATGCTGATGGTTCCAGGGCTTCACTTTGAATAACACTGTGCTCTGCTTTGCACAGACACACACACAGGCATCACCTTGACAAAATAACGGGAGACTGTTTTGTCACCTGATATTTTTCTGCCATTTAATGCAGCATGGGGATTTCCCCTTCCTTTCATGCTATATAATAATTTGTACACTGCATTGTATTCCATTATTAGATATTTAAATGGTTTCCATTTCTTTCAATGTCATACATCATGCTGGGATAATACTTTCATACATGCATTTTTGTCCACATCTCTGATCATTTCTTTGGGGTGAGTTCCCAGAAGTGGAATTGCCAGATTCAAAGGTCTGTGTGTTTTAATAAAGACCTTTGGTCACATATTGCCAGCATATTCTTCAGAATGGAGGTAGCACAACTGTCTTCTTACAAGTAATAGGAGAGCAGGCACTGGTTTTCTAAATGTAAGGGAATGAGGAGGAAACAACCTTGTCATTAACTTTGCTTTTTTTTTTTTTTTTTAAAGATTTGTTTATTTCTCCCTAACCCCCCATAACCCCCCGTTGTTTTGCACTCACTGTCTGCTCTCTGTGTCTTCTTCTGTGTCTTCTCTTTAGGCAGTACCAGGAACTGATCCTGGGACCTTTCGGGAGTGGGAGAGGTACTCAATCTTTTGCACCACCTCAGCTTCCCTGGTCTGCTGCATCTTTTATTGTCTCTCCTCTGTGTCTCTTCTTGTTGCGTCATCTTGCTGCGCCAGCTGTCCACATGGGCCAGCACTCAGCGTGGGCCAGCACTCCGCATGGGCTAGCACTCTGTGCAGGCCAGCTCGCTACGTGGGCCAGCTTGCTTTTCACTAGGAGGCCCCAGGAATTGAACCCTGGACTTCCCATATGGTGGATAGGAGCCCAATCGCTTGAGCAACATCTGTTTCCCGACTTTGCTTTTTTTTTTCAAACTCATGTTTATTTGGACTTTGATGGGAGTAGGCAGGAATATCTGTGAATTTCGGGAGTGGGCAAAGATAGGTCCAGAGAGACTAGGAGATTTGGAGTCATAGGTCTGGGCTGTGGGTTGATTTCAGGGTGGTGTTTAGGATTCAGACTCACGTTAATTCAATTAGGGCGTAGCCTGTCCCTGATAGAAGTACTCTTACACAAGCAAGGATCAGTGCTGCTATATTTTATTTATCATATGTGGTATAGGTTTTTATGTGGTTACTGGTGATAGTTCAAGGATCTTAAAAAAAAAGTTCCTTGATTATGATATCTCAGAGCCCCAGGGTTTAGAGTTGGGGGTTTGATAAAGTCTAGTCCCTGCCCCGTTCCTGTGCTGGCATCTCCTGCCTGAGGCTGAGTGGCCCGGACTCCTGTGGGGGCCTGGAGCGAGGCAGATGCATCCGGGGAAATCCAGGGCCACTCCCAGGGAGCCTCTGGGAAGTAGGTTTCACGTGGGCAAGTCAGTGATCCTTGGGAACACAGGACAGGGCTGGGTAGGTGTGAAGGCTGAGAGGGTGCTTGGACCTATGGGGAGGGCTGGTCCTGGGGTGTTGCCAGGCGATGGGTCCAGAGCTCTGCAGCCCTGACCAAGACCAGCTCTTGTTGCTATCAGAACTTTAAGACCAGCAGTGGATCTCTAGGGTCATCTGGGTCAGACTTCTCTTTTTATAGATAAAGAACATAAATAATTTAGTACTTCCAATTAATCTCCTCTTCATAAGGGTTTTTTTCTTTTTTCTTTTTTTTTTATGTTTATAGCAGCTTTATTCAGAATAATCCAAAACTGGAAACCATCCAAATGTCCAGCAGTTTTTTTCATTATTAAAATTTTTTATCAGTCAACCTTGGGACAGAGTTGGCTGACTTTTATTTCCTTGTTCCTTGAGCTCTTGGGAATTTACATGACCAAATGATCGATAGCAAAGCAGGAAGGTCAGTAAAGCCAGGAGCAAGATCGTACTGGTCCCGGTGCTCAACCCAGAGTAAGGGGCTGACCAAAAGTAAGGCCCCATACCTGAAGCACAGGCGCTCCCTGCTGCTCCTCTGCCTGGGTGGAGGCGAGCTCAGGTCATGCACTGGACTTTGGAGCAGTCTTGGACATAGAGTATGCCAGCCCCCTGTTTTTTAGAATGGACACATGCTAGCGTTATTTTATTTTATTTTATCTTATTTTATTTTATTTATTTACTTTATTTTATTTTTTTATTGTGGGTAAAAATCAAATTTTTCACAATACATGCCAGTATTTGTAAAATGATATATAAATATATATGCATGTATGTGCATTTGCTTACATAAATGTTATTTTATATATGTATGTGTGTATATATATATATATATATATATATTTTTTAAAGGTGCTTAGATTACCTAGATATTACACAGAAATTACAGGGATTCCCATGTTCCCCACCTCCCACACCTCCCACAACATCCCACACAAACATCCTTCATCAATGTGGCATATCACCCGTAATGGATATACACATCCTGGGGCCTTGCCACCAAGCATAGACCACAGTTCACATCGTAGACCACACTCTCTCCCACACAGTTCTGCATGGTATATGCTGATGTAAAATGGTCTACATCTGTCGCTGCAATGCCACTCAGGACAACCCCCAAGTCCCGAAAAAGCCCCTGTTTTTCAATTGCCCTGCCCCGAAAGCGTCCAGTGGCCACTGGCTCCACCTCACTGTTATAATTTCTTCTATTGCTTGAATCACAATATGTCTACAACAGAATACCATTAAATCCACTCCAGTCCATAGCTCTTCCCCCAATCCTGAGGGGACTGGGAAGGTGACGTCCACTCCACCTCCAAGTGAGAGAGTGCTTACATCCCATGGATACGGTGGATGGGATTATCCTGCCTGCAGCTGCAGGCCCTCTCCATTCCCTGGGATGGCCGTTGCCCATCTACGTCTCCTTGCCAGGTGACTTGGATGAGTCTATTGAGCTGTAGGGTAGGAGTTGCAGCTCCACCGAGATTCCAGGCACAGCTGGCACATAGGTAGGTCAGAGGCTCCAGTCTCTGGAAGTACACCTAAAAACTCCAGCATCACATATAGGTTTGAATAGAAGGGACTGTTGGACCATGTGCAGGGAGGACTTATTTGATTGAGTCCAACTCCGTCACTCTCAGGAGCACAGATTCCAAAGTAGAGACCACTGATAAGGCATCAATCTCTGGAGCTATCCCCCCTTATATAGGACCTGGGTGTCTCCAGAGCCCTCAGGAGCCCCTCTGTGTGGGGTGATATCCACTTTGCGGTTCCATGAGATCCTACTGAGGTGTGCGTAAGCGTTACCTCTGGGATGACCTCCTGACTCTCTTTTAAGTCTCTTAGCCACATGAACTCATTTCTCTTTACCTTTTCCCCCTTTTATTCAAGGTCTTTTTCCAATCGTGTTGCCAGTTGGCACTTGGTATTAATCCCTTGTTGCCAGGGATGCTCATCCCTGGGAGTCATATCCCACGTTGGGGGGAAGGTAATGCATTCATATGCTGAGTTTGGCTTAGAGAGAGGCCACATTTGAGCAACAAGGAGGCTTTCAGGTGGCAACCTTTAGGCACCCCATAACAGTAGCACATGCTGGCTTTCTTAGTGCACTGCCCCAAATTGCTTGCTGCTTTTCCTTTCAGTTAAAGAAACACGTTTCTTTTACAAAGCACAAGCCACTTTGGACCTGAACTGTAGCCCTTAGCACTGGGCAATGCTGTTAGGGCACAGACTACTTTGCACCAGTCAAGTCAGGTTGCTGGAGGCCCCGCTCCCTCAATCTGTTTTGTGCAGGAGAGAGACACTCTGACTCAGTCCATCACCCTCTATCACATGTTATCTGATCAGTATAGTTTATCAGTCTAAGGCAATTTTAAGGCTAGTGAGTTTAAGGTCATCAATTTTTAAGGAAGTCTGTTCATCGGACAGCATTTTGGCACTTGGAGGTTTCTGCAGGTCCCTGTGCTTCAGGGTCCAGCTCCTGTTACTTGATAGGAATATTTGTGTGAGCCCATCCACTAATGCCTGTTTCCCACCAGACAGCAACCTGGCATGTCTTTGGATGGCAAAGGTCTCCCTGCTCATTAATGCTGTGGACTTTTAGGGAAAGTTTTATGAGGTCATCTTGATGTTCAAGGAGTGTAATCTGCTGGCTGGAAAATGGGCCTTTGGTTCCCTGTATTGCAAGAAGCAGGGACTTGTTTCTGACCAGTCCAGAGCTCCCTCAGGTGAGGACAGAGAGTGTGTGCAAAGCAGGGGCGGACCCCCTGCCGGCCTTTGGCCTCTCCTTTTAATCCGAGCCCAGCCAGGCTTTGCCTGTGAGTCAACTAGTCAGATTTGGTTGAACAGTATATGGAAGGCTTCTGGAAGTAGGCCTTCCTTCTGTGAGCTTGATGTGCAGGACAAGGAAACACCAAATGGAATTTGAAGATAGCAGATGAAAGTGTCCCGAGAGAAGGATTAGGAGTGTCGTGTCAGGGCCTAAAGGAGGGGTCACCCCTGGGAGTCAGTTAGGGCCTTGTCCCATCACTGTCAGCACCATTCTTTCATTCCTCCATTCGTCTGGGAAATATTAAAGGGCGACCTGTGCACGGGGCTGGGGGCCAGGAGGAAAGCCAAGGAGTAAGCCAGATGGAGCACCAGCCCCACAGAGCTTAGCCAGGGGCTCAGGGAGCCAGCACGTGGCTTTCTGCTGCTGCCTTGGCCTCCACGGGTCCCAGCGTGGTGCTGCTCTTTTGTCCTCCTTCCTGCATGTGTGTCACCTTAACCAGCAAATGTCTGGGGCTGCTATGGAGCAGGAGTGTGCTCGGGCCACATGGAGATGATTTCAGGCAGGAAGTGGCCTTTTCCTCTCTGAGAAGATTCCCATTCATGAACATTCATGTAGAGTTAGCTGATGGTGCTAAGGAGCTCAGGAGGTGAGGTTGACCCTCACCCAGTAAAGGCCAAACACAGCCTTTTAGCCAGGGGAGGTGTCTCTTGGCCATCAGAAGATTCGTGCAGAGTTAAGCTTTGAGCTCCATCTTTGAAAGGTGCCTGGGATTTCAGCAGCCTGGAGGAGGAAATTCCACCCGGGAGAAATTGGCAGCAGAGGAGAGGGAAGTGCATATGGATTTCTGAGTACTGGTTTACTAGAGTAGGGGGTTTATGGCAGAGAGGAGCAGCCAGCAGGTGGACAAGGTGGCGGAGTGGACCTTGAAAGTGAGCCCAAGAGGGTTTAAACTCCCTCCAGATACCGTCAAGGTGAGGCTCAGACAGCAGCTCCCTAAGGAGCACCGACTGACCAAGCCACCTGGTTGGTGCGTCTGCTTGTCAGAGATGTTCCAAGGTCCTTCTTAGGAAATGTCTCTAGATTAGCACCCAGGCTGGGATGCTGCTTCAGGTAGGGCCAGCGAGGCTGAGGCATGCAGGAGTCCAGCAGGCACCTCTGCCCTGCGTCGCCTGCCCCCATGCTGTCCCCGCATCCGCATGCCCAGGGTCCCCCCAACTGTGCTTCCTTTCCCAGCTCTGCTGTCCGGCCGAGGCTGAGCAGTGTTCCTCCCTCTCCCGGAGTTAGGGTGGCGCTCCAATCCACTGGGGGTCGGGGGATGCCACCAAGCCTCCTGCCAGGACAAGAGGATGTTCTAGCTGATGGGGGGCCCTCAGGATTTTATTCACCTCTTAAACCACTTGCACTCCCTCTCCCCTGCCTAACAACAGAATGAATTTTTTTATTTTACATTATTTTTGTGCCTCTTAGATACTTCTTTTTCTCACAGCCATAGAGTGGTTTTGTTTTCATTTTCTTTCTCCATTTTTATCTTCAAAGTTTTCCAAGTTAGTTTGAACTTTATAGCAAAACCAGTATTAAAAAACGGCTTTTTTTTTTTTTTTACCTTTATTTTGGCTTTGAGCATGATATAATCAAGCCACAGAGCAAACTCTTTTTACAGCAGAGCATTTGGGCTTTGGGGAGCTAGAAGGGAGAATGAATTGGAGTTTTGCAGGATTGATTTGCCAGTGTCCACGGAAAGCAACCCAGACTTTCACCAGTTGACTGTCAACCTCATTTTCTTCTGGGGCCACAGCAGTGTCTTGGGCATAAGTGTCCGCAGAGGTTCTGCTTCACTCATCTACCTTGTGGGTTTCCAGAATCTACACACAGAGGAGGGCAGAAACGAGAAGCATGTACTGGTGAGTGAATTTTCAGAGTGGTTCTGCGTAACCAGAGCCTGTATTAGGGAACAGAGCGTTGCCAGCACCACAGAAGCCCCGTTCCACTCCTTCCATACACTGCCTCCTTCCAAAATGCCATTATCCCCACATTTCAACCAAAGGTGTGTCTGCCCGTGTTTAGATATTATGTGCATGGGGTCAGCCAGCATGCTCTCTTCTATACGTGACTTAGATCAGTGTCATGTCTGTGAGGTTCTGCTAGGCTCTTGCAGCTGTGGCTCATTTGCTCTCACTGTGGCGTCGTATCCCGCTGTATGCACACGCCATTTATTTATCTATCCACCTCTTCATGGTCATTTGTATTGCTTCCAGCTTTCGGCTGCTACGAACGTTCTGATAAAGACATTTATATGCTTTAAAGAAAATGTCTTTCCTGCCTCCTCTCTCCACTTTCACGTGATTATCTGCAAGATGTTTTCTCTTTGGGATTCTAAAGCTGTGAGGTTCTAAAGCTCCTGCCATCTTTTTGAGAGAAGATGAAATCATCTTGTTGAAGTCAAACCCACTTTCCCCCCGTTATCCCTGCCCAGAAGAGCGGAGCGCTTACAAGCATCTTTTCGGACTTGTGGGTGGCCAGAACACAATATTCAGAGACGGGCAGAAGCCAAACCCGTGCACCGGTTGGGGTTTTCAGAGGGAAAGCACCTGCCTAACCAAAACTTGTAGCAGCAGACAGAAGAGTCGAATCCGACAGACCCGGGGCAGGTGCACAGCAGCTCCTGAGGGACAGAATGCTTAGGGCTGTCCTGGCTCAGTGTCCAGGGTCAGCTGCCTTTCTGGGCTGTTCTTGTGAAAATGACACCTAGTTCCTTGTGGTGCCGTCGCCACCTACTGGCTGACGCCCAGGCCAGCCTTCCCGGAACATTCCCGGCGGTTTCTTCCTTCGTTAGTAGCCTCTCCCTCCTCCTTTCCCATTTTCTAAATATAAAATACGGGCCTTATTTGGAAAAATACACGTTTGGGGGGATGTTAAAACGGATGAGAAACTGAGTTTGATATTTTCCCAGGAGCGTCACTATTTGGCATTTGTACAGCAGCCTATTTGCAGCAAAGCTCTTTTCCATGCCCAGCTTTGGGAGCTGAGGGGACACCCTTGCTGCAGAAGGGAGCTTGGTTGAGGGTAAAAGGTGCAGTTTCTGCCCGTGTGACTCTGGTGGGCATCGTGACCCAAGCCGTGGTATGCCGGGTCCGTGGCTGCAGAGCACCTCTGGCCACGTCTTGGTGCCTTTGTTTACCAGCTGGTCATGCCAGGGGTTTGTCGGCTGACGCCTTCTCTGTTTGGGGGCAATTCCTGTCTCTACTCACTGTCCTCTTTCTCTCACTCTTTCTCTTCACAGCCACCCTCTCTATCTGGGGACATGGAAGCTGGGGGTACTTGCAGGGGACCCAGGGCAGTGCCTTCTTCTAGGTGCATCCCCAGCCCTGGAGTTTGCCAGCCTGCCATCTTGTGTCACTTGGATTTTACAGGGACTTGCCCAAGGGTGGCTCGACTCATAAAGACAGCTGGGGAAAGAAAGTCTCTTAAAGAATGTCATGCCATTACTTCGAACTTTCCAGAAGTTGTTGTAGCAGTTCAAATACTGAATTGTTCAGCTTTGGATTGGTTATAGTGTATCTGTAAACTGTATATGTTGTCATGTATCAGGGGATTGTTTTTTTAAAAGTTTCAATTATTAGTGCTCATAGGTAGAATTAAGTGTTAAATAGTTACATAAACACGGAAATGAGCATAGATTCTAAAATTATGATTTTAAAATCTTATAGGATTGGGTTTAGAATTTAATTGTTTTCATGTGGAAATACGCAGATGAGCTACTGATAGCTTAGAGACTTAATATTTGAGCCAAAGTAGTATGATGAGGACACTCAGCTACAGCCAACGTTTGTTTTACTAGCCCGTTGTGATCATTTCTGTGGGATGGTCCTTTTCCTCTGGAAGAAATTAGCTTAGATACCTGGGGTGGGCAAAGAGCTGGACCCGGAGTGAGTCATTGGGAAAGGAAGTATGCAAAGTAGGGGCTCACAGTCCTTCTACAGCAATGGGATTTCTGCATCCTCTGGGATGGTGAAGTTTGCTAATCACATCCCCTGGCTGATGAGCAGAAACTAAAGGGAGAACTCTTGTCTAATGGCGTTTGCCAAGGCGTATTGTTCACAGCCGTCTAAAGTGCACGTCTGTGTTTCTCTTCCACAGTGCGTCCCTGCCACCTCAGCAGCGTAAGTTTAGGCCTGTGTTCTGACTGCAGCCGTTGAGAATGCCGCAGAGCACCAGGAAGGCGTGAGGGACCTTTCTGAAGTTTCCAGAAGGTTCTGAATGTTTGTGGCACGGATGGGTCTTAGAACTGTCGGTTGTCACCATTGAGAATGTCTGTGATTCCTTCAGTTGAATTACTGTGGTTTTGAAGAAACCAGCGAGGCAGAGCTACATGCACGGGGCGCATAAACAAACAAACATCTAAATAAAATAGGAAATGGTGTTCACAGAGTTTTGCCAGTAGTAGCTTCTGTTTAATTTGCCGAGTACCCATATAAGTGCCAGGGATGTCACAGCGTCAGTTCTTAACCCACCACCCATTTTGTACACTTTGTACAAAATCTCAAACCACTTTCATTTCTCCCACACCACGCTGATGTTAGTTTTCCTTCATTGACCTGATACTTAAGAAAAATTCCTTTATGAGTCAGTTTTTTGACTTGTGGAGTGAATATGACAAGAATGTTTTCGTGTTTATTTCTAGAAGAGTGGTTACATGTACATATACTATCCTCTTACAGAAAACTGTAACTTCCAGTAGTTCCCATTCTATCAGGCTTCTGCATTGCAGTGCTCAGTAAGGAAACCTGCCCGGCCTCCAAACCCCACTTTCAGCACTTTACCTCCTTGTTCTGCATCCAGGTCGCTCAGCAGCTCCCTCTACTGTTGGCTACTTCGACGCTGTTACTTCTTTCGCTTGCTTAATATTTATTGCACAGAGTGCAAGGGGTCTGGGGAATATGAACACAAACCAGTTGTGGTCTTTGCAATGAAGAGATGATAAGATCTGTATACGTATGGCCGTAGGTGGGGATTGATGAGTACTAGGAAAAGGGAATCAAGAAATGGTAGGATGATGGCAAGTGATTTTTTTTCCTTCCCATTTTTCCATATTTCCCCAAATTTTATAGTGAGCATGCTCTGCCTTTGTAATGGGGAAAAATGCAGTAAAATGCATCACTTCGCAACATATCTCTTTAAACAAAGAGGAATAATTTGTGGCCTCTTTGTTTGCAGAGGGCATTTACAGCAGCTTGGAAGACACCTGGATGCTTCTGTAACAACTGCACACAGGTTGTTTTTTCCGATAAAGCAGGGAATCACACGTACTATGCTTCTTAAGAAAAAAAATTAAAAGAGGAGGAGGAGGAGAAGCTGGAGAAGGAGCTCCAGAGGGAGAGGGAGGAGAAGGGGAAGAGAAACCAGCATAGAGGAGACTAGGGACATGCGGAAGGGCCACCGGGGCGGAGGCCATCCCTGTCCCTGCTGTGATGTTGACTTTAGGAGGCAGGAATCTGTTTTGATTTGGTGTCCAGGGTGTGGGACAGAGAATAGATCCTTTTATGGAAACACCTAGGCCTTCTTGTCTACTGATTAACCAGAATGGAACTGCTTGCTGCTGGCTCTTAAAGACCCCGGTTACTGTGCCGGGTAGGTCTGTCATTGAAACGTGCAGCCGAGGCGCGCATTTCTCTGGGGGCAGCGTGTTAGAGCCAGGCCGCCTGTGATGGGCTCGCTGACTCGCCCTCCGCAAGGTTTGTCATTCTCTACTGGGTTATTTAAAAGGTCAGTGCCGATGATGCCATCTAAGGAGTGCTGGGTGTGATTGGTCATGTATGCCTTATCGTTTGGTAAGTCTGAGCCTTAATCATGCAGTTCTACCTTAATCATGCATAGTCGTTCTGTAGACACGAGTTTGCACTTTTTCTGTTTTAGCTGATTTATTCTCTGGGTTTCTTTAATCCTCTTTATTTTCATATTTGTTTTAAACCGTTTTGCCATAAATATATGAAGTGTCATAGTGTGGTGAACGGAAGATAGATTTGGAAATCAGAGGACAACCTTTACTCCCAGCTCTTTCACTGCTAGGCGAGATCATCATGGGCAAGTTATTTGTGTTTCTCCACATTATTGTCTGTTATGCAGGAATTCCAGTTCTGCTCCCGGGGTCGTTGCGTGGGTCAAGGGACGCTGTGTGTCCGCATCTGTGTGCTGAATGCAGAACGCCGGGTGGGTGTTGGCTGCCGCTTAGCCAGGCTTCCCGTGCAGTGTCCTGGGGTACAGCTGCATCTCAGGACAGCACAGGGACCCATGAAAACCACCCATGACGCTGAAAACAAAACGCCTGCCATGGTTGCTTTATTTTAGTTGAAAACACATCTTTATTTTTCTCTGGCGTCCAGCTCCGGAGTCCATGGAAGCACACCTCGTGCTCTCCCCTCCTCCCCCCTACCCCAGGGTGTAAACGAACACACACTTGGACTTCGATGTACGTGTCATGAACTGATTTTACAGGCAGGAGAAAAGACTGACCCTGTCGTTAATCTAGGAGCTTGTTCGTGGAGGACCAGTCCACTTTTATTTTTAAGTAGTAAACTTTATTTCAACTTCAAAACATAAAATAACAGACAAAAGGCAGCTTAAAAATTATGGAAGCATTACTTGAAAACATTCTGGCCAGATACTTTTATCTCCTTTAATCCTAAAAACAAACTCAGTTGTTTTTCCAGTGTTCAGAAAGATACATATCCACTTATTTTGGTACAGATTTATAAATTTTATTTCTATCTTTATTCCAGTCTTGCAAGACCCTTCCATATGTACATTTTAGAAAGGGGCACAGGAAAAACACTCAGTTTCTGTCATGTGCCAGGCACTTTGGGCCCAGGGATTTGAAACTGGGAAAGAAGTAGTGGCAGCCCTCGCAGAGGACAAACAGAAACCTGGAGAGCAGGGAAAAGGAAGCTGCTCAGCGTGGACCTGCTTGGATAACTCTCTCCCCCACCCTTGCCCCATTCTCTGATCAACCTCGGCATGGAAGTAGCCACAGAGTTCGTGACCACGGGCCCTGGGTTTTCTAGGGAGGTCTAGTACCAAGCATTCTGCCCTGCTGTTCAGTTTTGGGTTTGGAAAATAAAGTCACCATGCAGGGACAGCAAAGCATACATTATTTTGAAGTATTTGGCCAGGAGTTTTTGGGGTGGGGTGGGAGGTGGTGATGGGGTCAGTGTCAAGAGAGGCACCTGGGGCTGCAGTGAGGGGTGCTGGGGGACATGGCCACCTGTGGACGGACCCCTTGGGGCCCTCTGCAGCCTGACACTCACTCGCCATCCTTGTTCCTCAGACTTCCTGCACCCACACCTGTGGTTTCCTTTTGTCTCTTGAAACGAAACCTCTATTCATAGGTCCCTCACCACGTGTAGCCCACCGCCTAGAGAGCTGGCTACAGGGGTAGAAGGAAGGAGCAAGCTGCTCCCCAGCAGCTTCTCTGACTGAGCAGGAGACTCAACCTTGACTCGTAGAATGAACAATTAAAAATCAAATGAGCTAGGACCATAGGTACCGTCACCTGCCCCTTTTGCGTGACTCACCAGGAGTCCGAGGCCCAGAAAGGTTAAGTGCCTTTGCGTTCTGTCTAGCAGTTCTCTTTGCCTCCCCTTCTGCCCCAGCTCCCCTTCCTTGCTTCCTGGGAAGGGGGCAATGAAGGAACCAGACCCAGTGACTGTCATTTGGCCGGACGCAGGGTGGGCTGGAGGGGGCAGGGCACAGTGGCCATGCGTGGGTGGGAGGTCGGATGTCTCTGAGAAGGTGGCGCTGGAGAAAAGGCCTGGCAGGGCATGAGCAGGCTGAGCCCAGCCTCCTGTGGGTGCTAGGCATCGGCGCCGGCCTGGGGCTCGGGAAGTGCGTGCGCCTGCCATCATGTGAGAGAGGAAGATGGAAGATAAGCTGGGGTTGGGGGGTTGCCAAGGTGAGACCGAGGCCCAGGGCAGGCCCACAGCCCAGGTGTGCAGTGCTTTGCCCCGCTCGTGAGCAGCACAGCGCCGTTGGGCAGGCTTCTCTCTCGTCAATTTTGTTGGGGCCGTGCGCTGTGGGCCAGGGACGGTGGCAGGTGTCAGCGGACGGTCTGTGCCATCGGTATCCGCAAGAGGGGTCTTGGGGATGAGACAAAAATACCCGTTTCTCACTTTCTGTTGCAGACAGCCCTCTGGAGGACGCTGACCTTAAAGACCCGTACCTCATTCCAAGGAGCATCATGGCCGAGCCGGACTACATAGAAGACGACAACCCTGAGCTAATTCGGCCTCAGAAACTCATCAATCCAGTCAAAACGTCCCGGAACCATCAAGATCTTCACAGAGAACTTCTTATGAATCAGAAAAGGTAGGATGGGCTTTTAGGTACAGGGGACTTTAAAAGATAGGTAGATTTCATTGTCATTACGTTTACAAAGGCTTCCAGGATTTTGTGTCTTGACCACGTTTCAGGCTTCTTTATTCTTTCTGGCACCTCTGGGCCAGGTCTCTGCCCCATAAAGTAAAGCCCTGCAGTGTGGCACCCCTGCCAGTGCCACTCAGGCCTCTACGGTCCAGCCCTCCGTCCCTTTCTAAAGGTATGTGTGGTTTAAAATGCAGATGGAAGGGACTGGAATAGGGATAGAAGCGAAATTTATAAAATCTCTGAATGACCCCCAAATGTTTGGAGAAGTGTGGGAATCAGATGTAAGCACTGCCTCCTTTATTTAGCATTTGTGAGTGGCAGGAGGAAGTCTCTGGAGCCACGCTAGACTGGCATATAAGAAACGTTCATTTAAATGTCTTCTACTTCCCATGTGGTATTGCCTAGAAATTCCTGTTGCTTTTTCCTCTTTCTCCTTGTAATGTTTGGTCTAGCTGGAAGTACAATAAAAACACAAACCAAAAAAGGTCAGCTTTCAAAATCAAATAATGATTATATCTTCTCTGATGTCTTCAGGTTTTTCTGGGCAAAATCTTGGTTTGGTAGAGTCCTCTTATTAAAAATATAACTGGTTTTAGAGTGAAAGCTTCTCTAGCATTTTCTTCCCTTTTACTCCTCTTCTAGCATGTATACTTTTTTGATACATCAGGGTTTTTGTTTCTAAAATTTTAGTGCCCAATAATAGGAAGCCCCACATCCATATATATGTTTAGTTAAGGAAGAATCATGCTTGATCCTGCTACTGGCCTGTACCAAAATGAAACCTCTTTATGTTTTTACAACTTATGAAGGGCCTTCCCGTATATCATTTTATCCAATGATCTTTCCAATAACCCAGCGTGTGTTAGCTAGCTATCACCCCATTTTGCCATGGGGTGGGGAGAAAATGCACAGCAACTCAAGATCACATAATCATTTTTTGGGGTGGAAAAGAGAAGAAATAAATATGACTTTAAGGTCATTATAGAGGAAAATCAAACCACAGTTTTGGCTCAGAGCTCTGTGTCAGTTAGGTCACCGAGCATTTGGTTTTTAGAGCTCACAAGATAAAAGCAAACCCAATCCTTAGGAGAACATATATAGGTCTTCAACCACTGAAGTCTAGGCTCTTCAAATGTCTAAGAGGGCCCTTCTCTACCAGCTTTTTTGAACCCAGCTAAGTTTCAGGTTAAAAGTCTTCAAATTTTGATCTGGCCACAATTGTGCCACCGATTTGTCAAGTTCTCCATTTCTAGAGGTGCATAAAAGGGAAGATAATAAGAGGTACTGTGTATTTTTTTTATTTTTTTATTTTTTAGAGTTAGACGATCAGTGTTGAAGAGGTCTTTACAAAAAAAAAAAAAAATTGTAATATAATTTAGAGAGATTCTGTCCTCTCTACAAAGAATATTTTTCAGGGCAAATAGAATGCCCAGCTACTTAAACTCATTGCTAAAATTGGTGCTTTGGCTTGTATGTCCCAAAGTAAGCTGTTCCTAGTGCCCTATGTTTTCAGTTGGTCTTCTCTTACTAGACAAATAGTTCTCGATAAAAACACTGGCTGCTGCTGTACAACATGGAACAATAAGGGGAGGTTCTAGTGATAACAAGATAGAAGTACTTCCGTATGAATCCATGCAGATAAAAATGGCTAAGCCAAAAATGTAGATGAGGCAGGCCAACTCAGATGATTCCAAGATTAAAGAGCAAGGGCTGAAAGTCCAAATACAAACCACCCCCCACCAATAAAAAAAAAAATTTAGTCCATAACAGTTTGGCTGGGTGGGCACGGGAGCACGTTGTGTTATTGTCTGAGCTAGCCCTGCCTCTGACTAAGGGCGTACTCTCACAGGTGAGAAGGAAGTTCATTTTTGAGGGTTGTTTACCCATGGAGTTCAGGAGGAGGTGGGACCAATGTGGGCTTTTCTGGTCTGCCCCTGGAGGTGAAATGTGACATATATCTTTAAAAAGAGGACTGTCAGGTTCATGATGGTGGAATATAAATTGCTACAGCCTTTTTGGAAGGTGGCTGGCAAGACATATCAAAATATCAAACATGCAGATGCTTAGCCAGCAATTGTAGGGTTCTGGCTAGCAGAAATGCTTGTGTAAGAGTGCAAATATAAAATACAAGTTGGTTCATGGCCTCATTGTTTTTCATAGTGAAAAAGTGGAAACAGCTTGAATGCCTGTTGACAGGGGAATTGCAAAATCATGGCCCTGCTGTCTGGTGATGCAGTGTGCAGATGCTGGAAACAAGGGGGCTCTGTATTTGTCTAGACTTGGGAGAGGTGGAAGGGCAGAGCCCAGACTTCCTGACACTGTCCTCTGGGCACAGGAGTGGGAAGGAATTGACAGGTCAGGGCCTTTACCTGGCACCAATTTGGGGGATGTCATTCACCCAGAAGACAATGCAAATGGTGCTCTCATGATTTGTGTAATGGGGAGAGGTTGGAGGTTGTTTGAATTTGCTAAAGACTGCCAAAGCAATATACCAGAAATGGGTTGGTTTTCACAATGAAGATTTATTAAGTTTTAAAAGCTTACCATTCTGAGGCTGAGAAAAATGTCCAAATCAAGGCTTTAGGACATGCCTTCTCCCAGAGCTGCTGCTGTGGGTGATCAGGCACATGGCAGCATCTGCTCATCTCTCCCCTCTCCACCAGGCCTCGTTGCTTTCAGTTTCTGGCTACAATGGCTTCCTTTCAGCTTCTGTTTTCCATTGATTCCAGCTTCTGGCTCCATTGGCCTTCTCTCTCAGCTTCTCGGTTCCTTTCTATTACTTCAGCTTTGTTCTGTGCCTGTGGCCTTTTATTCCTCCTTTTATAAAGGACTCCAGTAAGAGGATTAAGACCCATCCTGGGGCATGCCATCTAACCAGGGGCCCTTAACTGAAGTAATTTAATCAAAAGTTCGCATCTACAATAGGTTTACAGGCATAGGAATGGAGTAGCTCTAAGGACATGATCTTCTGGGACCCACAAAAGACTGAAACTACCACAGGGGTGCTTTCGCTTGTTATAGTACATGTACATGTACATGTATATGTTACTTGACACTTTTTGCAAAGAGCACTTACCGATTTCATAATTTTAAGGATTGGCTTTTCCCACTGTCATCATCCCAGGTGGCTCCCTGTCCAGAGAGCAGACCTGGGAAGAACTTTTGGTCTTGGGTAGTTTATAGCCTCCAGAACACCTGACAGCCCCGCAAGGCATTGGGTGTGTTTGTTAGTTGTAAATGGGAATTGCCAAAAGACAATCCGCTGTTGCATGGAAGGGGATCACCTCGTAGCTGTGATGAAATTTGCAACAGCCTGTTGCTGTCTGTTAACACTATCTCTGCAATCTGACCCATTTTTAGACTTAGAGAATCACGGGGGCAGCACTTGACTTTGGTTCAGCGCAGAAAGTTAAATGCTCTGTTGTGATAAAATATTAGCTAAATTTGTATGAATTCTCCACTCTTACAAGTGCTGAGAATTTATCATGTAAGTACCATTTTCCTGAGTTTTCTTTTACTAAATATTTTATTTTACTGTCACCATTTTGTAAAATCTTTGAAAAGAAAATGAGTGTTATATAATAGTTAAAACCATTCAGATGTTGCGATAGGATGTCTCCTTAATATATCATGTATCAAAGTTAGCCCAGCAGCTTTTGCATAATCCAGGGGAATTTAATAACCATTGACGTTAATTTTGCCAGTGAAATATAGGGAAAGAAAAGTGTTTGAAATTTAAATTATGCAGATAGCTAAATTCTTAATCTGAAAATTTCCATTTCTTAACTCTGTAGTGTCATACCAAGTGTTTTAATAGTCATGAAACTGAGTGTTTACTCAGACAATTTAAAAACAAATTTTCCTGTGCTTAATAACACTTACCTCTATTGTTAGCATTTAAGATATACTTATATGTAACTTTTATTGCACTGATAATAGTTTCCAGAATATTTCTTCTATGTATCTGTCCTCCTCTATTTTAATAACTGTGAAACAAACCATAATTGGATCACAGAAGTGACCTGCCTCTTTTATTTCACTGTAGATTTAACTGAATTTAATATTTTTCTTTTTTCCAAAAGCTTTAGTAATGAAAATGGGGAAGGAGAGACATAAGTATTACTTTGACAGTAGTGTGTCTTTATCTTCTTCACTGATGGAATATGCTGATTTTCACTCTGTAGACAATGACTTTGAAAAATTTTTTATTGGGATTTTAAATAGTACGTAATGCGGAACGGGTGTAGCTCAGTGGTTGAACACCTGTTTCACATGTATGAGATCCTTGGTTCAATCCCTGGTACCTCCTAAAAATATATATATATATGTGTATATATATATATATACATATATATATATATATAAAGTAGGAGAGAGGCCAGAAATTCTTAAAGCTATAACTAGAAAATTGTGGAAAAGGGGCTGGGGGTGGTCCTGGGCTGGGTTCGTCGCTCGGTGCAGTAGAATAGACAGACACACCGAGCTTGTCTGGGAAGGAAAGGAGGCTTTACTCGCCAGTGGGAGACTGGAGATGTACAGTCTCAAATCCACCTCTCCCAACTGCAGAAATGCCATTGGGATGCTAATGAATAATTGGGGCAGAAGTAGACCCAGGTTCCTTCATTAATAAAGAATAAGGGGTTGAATGTGGTGGGGTGGGTGTCAAACCAGGGGGAGTTACAAAGTTACAATCATTATCAGAGATCAAGGTTCTGGAATAGTAAAGTGCAGGGTAGAGGTCAGTCTCAAGGTTTTCCATATGGATATCAAACAGGAGAGTGAAGGGGTTATACATAAGGTAGAGGCTAAGTTTTGTGTAACCATAAACAGGGATGAGGCCTGTTTAGAATGACCATCCTAATAGCAGGTCTAGGCTAAATTCAGCCAATTTTCAGCAATTTCAGCTATTATCTTTTGCTATTTTTAAAATATATATAAAGGTATCTGTATAATTCTTAACCTGCAGTTACAAAGGTTTAGCACAATGCCTCAATATTTAACCTATACTGGGTTTTTCTAGTACTACAGAAGAAATGTGAAATTAAGTGACTAGCATTCAGACATGATAGTGTTAACAGATTTAGACAGGTGTGTTGTTGAATTTCTTAGGAACAGAGCACAAGTTTCTGATGTCAGCATTTGATTGAGCAGTTATTCAGAGGATTCCAGGCTGGCCAGGCTTTCGAGTTGACTCCATTAGTTTAGGGAAGAGTGGTGGAGGCAGACGCCCCACCCCAGGAGGGATGGCAGGCATGTGGGAAGGTGCACAGGCCTTTGGAATGGGAGGCTGGCTCGGGGGGTTCACGTTCCGCAGCCCAGTGAGGCACGGCCTGCTCAGCCAGAACCGTGTGTGGGGACACGGTTGTTAGTCAGTGCTTTATACCTTCTGCTGCCTGAAAAGCGGGGCGTTTCCTTGATCTGGATTTGTTTCATTTTTATTTTAAAAGCTCTTAGTAAATGTTAATATCTCACCTAGAATCTCCTTAAGAGCCTGTGGAGGCTGGCTGAAGTCAATAAATATGGAAGGCCTGGAGGTGGCGGTAGGCTGGCCAAGCCAGCAGCTGGGAAGCTTGGAGGAATCCTGAGGAGATGGTGCGAGAGGGGGAGAGCAGGAGACTCCTTGCCAGTGAAGAGGCAGACAGACATGCTGCCTGGGAAAGCGCTAGCCAGTGTCTTTACCTTGACCAGCCTCTAACATGAAGATGGAGGGTTGCTCGTGGATGGCCAGAGGTTTTGTTTTTGTTTTTCCCCATTTGAAGAGATTTCTCTCCCAGAAAGGGGGAAGTTTCCAGAAGCCCAATATGTGCACTGTCAGTAGCCAGTGGACTTGAAGTGGTTTGGATGAGAGGAGCGCTGGACGGGCTGTCAGAAATTGGGGTCCCAGTGGCCCTGCCACTCAGAGGCTGGGGAACTTGGGGACAGGCTAGTAGGTGGATAGGAACCTCTCCCAGACCTGAAAAAGGAAGGGTGGGGAGGTTCCCAAGACCAGTGTGCTCTCCCAGTCTCTGTGGGGGCCTGTGTCTCTAGGCTGCATTTAATGCTTGGGAACAGGGTGTTGACCTTAGGAGGCTTTCCCCAAAACTTCAGGGGTAAATTCACGTATTTGGGGTGTGTCCACTTTGTGCTCAGCCCCACCCATTCTGTGTGTTCCCTTCCCCATCATGTAAGCTGCTGTCCCTGCCTCCCATGCGTCCCCCTCCCACCAGCCTCCTTTGTGTGGTATTTGGCACATAGTAGGTGCTCAGCAGTGTTGATCCAGTGAATGAATTTCCAAAAGAACGTAGTCTTTTGGAAGATGGTCTCCCCCTTTCTTTCATGTTCGTGACTGAGACCACCCAGCTTGCCCATTAACGGGTCACAATCATGCTAATCCAATAGACCCCTTTTCCATGGCTGATGATGTAAACTAAATTTTTGTTCATGAAAGATGCATCTGTTGGTATAAATTTTTATTTTTTATTTTTCTTAATCCTTATTTTGCAGAGGCCTTGCCCCTCAGAATAAACCAGAACTGCAGAAGGTAATGGAAAAGAGAAAACGAGACCAGGTAATCAAGCAGAAGGAAGAAGAAGCCCAAAAGAAGAAATCTGATTTGGAAATCGAACTATTAAAACGGCAGCAGAAGTTGGAACAGGTGAGGGTGATGGGATGCAAGTGATCTTTTTTTTTTATCCTGAGAAATGACGATGCTGCAGCAAGCAGAATCTACCAGACATTTGAGAGTTAGTGTTTACACCTTGGAAGAAGACAGGAGACAGAATGCCAGCAAATAGGGCAAAATGCCTTCAGGGAGAGGCCGGAGTTCCATTGAGCGCCTTAAAGAGGTCCAGGGGGCACGGCCAAAACCCAGAACCATCACTGCTCACAACCCAGGGTTGGGGCCTCCGACAATTAAATAGCATTCACTTTACTGGGACCCCATGCAACTGAGGTTTGATCTCAGGACTTTGTTTTCCTAGCCTTGATTTTTAGATCCTTGTCATCTCTTGGTATTGTTTGCAGTAACACCTACTTGATTTCTTCTGTATAGAATTACCTCCAGGACCTTGATACATCTCCAGGTATTTCTTTTTTTTTTTTTTTTTTTTTTTTTCATTTATTGAAGTCACTCATATATAAACATACATAAACAATAAGTGTATAGTAATGGCTGTGAACTTAGAAAACAAACATACATAACATCATACAGGGCTCTCAAACCTCACCCTACCACCAATACCTTGCACTGTTGTGAAACATTTTAAACTAATGATTAAAGAGCATCCTCAAAATATTACTACTAGCCAAAGTATCTTACATTTGGTGTATTTTTTCTCCAACCTACCCTATTATTATTTTTTATATCATTTATAAATGAATATACATGAACAATAAGTATATATAATAAAAGTTGTAAACTTACAAAGAAAACATGCATAACATTCCATACATCAACCCACCACCAGTACCTTGCACTATTATGAGACATTTGTTACAAATTATGAAAGAATATCATCAAAATCTTACTACTAATTATATTCCTTATCTTACATTTGGTGTGTTTTTCCCCCAACCTACCCTATTATTATTTTTTAAATATATTTTTATGACAGTTCACTTAAAAAACAATCATGCACATGTACAGAATTCCCATACAACACCACTCTTTCAACACACCACACTGTGGTGGAATATTTGTTACAGATTATGAGATAATATCATCAGATTATTGCCAGGTCCATACCCTACATTTGGCACACTTTTTCCATACCCCCAAATTATCAACACAGTACATCTTTGGCATAGATGCATGAATATTACATTATTACTGTTAACCACCGTCCATATGTCATTCCAGTTGTATTTTTCCCATGCTTATCCATATTTCCACCACCCTGCAATAGTGATGTATATCTGCTCCAGCTCACAAAGGACACTCTTGGGTCTGTACTATCAACCACAGTTCTCATCTACCTCTGGGTTTACTGTGCTATTCAGTCCCTAGATTATTCTCTCACTTTCTATCAATTGGCATTTACATCTCTAGACTACCCTTTTCAGCCACAATCCCATTTATAAACAAGCTGTTACTCACTATAATGTGTTACCATCAACTCTATACATTTCCACACTTTTACAGTAAAGTTAAATGAAACTTCTACATACATTAAATATCAGTAGTCCATCTCAGTCCTCCTCTTATCTCCTTTAAGAGATAAAGACCACCAGGTCTTAAAGATATTTTCCTACATTTTCTTCTAGAAGCTTTATGGTTCTTGCTTTTATATTTAGGTTTTTGATTCATTTTGAGTTAAATTTTTTATAGGGCGTGAGATAAGAGTCCTCTTTCCTTCTTTTGCTATGCATATCCAGTGTTCTCAGCACCATTTGTTGAATGGACTGTTTTGCCCAAGCTGGGTGGGTTTGACAGGCTAGTCAAAAATCACTTGACCATAGATGTGAGGGTCTCTTTCTGAACCATCAGTTTGGTTCCATTGGTTTAGGTGTCTGTCTTTATGCCAGTACCATGCTGTTTTTACCACTGTAGCTAGGTAATATAACTTAAAAGTCCAGAAATGAGTGTCCTCCAACTTTGCTTTTCCTTTTTAAGATGTTTCTGGCTATTTAGGACCCCTTACCCTTCCAAATAAATTTGATAATCATGTTTTCCATTTATTTTTAAAATGCTGGTGGAAGTTTTATCAGGATTACACTGATTCTGTGTATCAATTTAAGTGGAACTGACATCTTAATGATATTTAATCTTCTAATCTGTGAGCATGGGATGTTCTTCCAATTATTTAGGTCTTTTTAAAATTTCTTTTAACAATGAGTTGTAGTTTTCTGAATACAAGTGCTTATATTGTTGGTTAAGTTTATTTCTAAATATTTGGGTTTTATCTGTCATATTTTATTTTCACCACTCTTTTGAGACTTTTAGTTACTTTTACTGATATAATATTCATTTCTAGACTTCCAAGCCTCTTTCTCTTGTTTTTTTTTCCTTTTCAGACTGTAGCACACCTTTTAGTATTTACTGCAAAGCCAGTTTCTTGGTTATAAACTCTCTCAGTTTCTGTTTATCTGTGAATACTCTAGACTCACCATCATTTTTGAAAGACAATCTTGCCGGATATAAGATTCTTGGCTGGAAGTTTTTCACTTGCAGTATCTTAAGTATACCATACCACTGTCTTCTTGTCTTCATGATTTCTGATGAGAAATTGGCATTTAATCTTGCTGGATGTCCCTTATATGTTATGCATTGCTTTTCTCTTGCTGCTCTCAGAATTCTTTGTCTTTGGCATTTGACATTCTGATTAGGATGTGTCTTGGAGTTGGTCTATTCGGATTTATTCGGAGTGGAGTATGTTGTGCTTCTTGGAATGGATATCCATGTCCTTCAATAGGGTTGGGAAGTTTTCTGCCATTATTTCTTCAAATATTCTTTCTGCCCCTTTTCCCTTCTCTTCTCCTTCTGGGACACTCATGACACATATGTTTGCACGTCTCTTGCTGTCGTTTAGTTTCCTAAGACCTTGTTCAATGTTTTCCATTCTTTTCACCATCTGTTCTTTTGTATGTTTGCTTTCAGAGGCCATTTCTTCAAGCTCGCCAGTCCTCCCTTCTGCCTCCTGAAATCTTCTATTATATGATTCCAGTGTATTTTTAATTTCATTTATTGAGACTTTTATCCCCATAAGGTCTGCTATTTTTCTATGTATGCTTTCTAATTCTTCTTTGTGCTCATCCAATGTCTTCTTTTTTTTTTTTAACTTTATTTTGTACATTTAATAATTGGAAATATAAACAATTAAAAACTAAAAAGTAAACGGATGAATAAATATATACATTTCTCAATTAAATGTAATGGATACATATAAATTTTTTTTTTAATCAAACAATATGTTACGCAATATATTTGGTTCATAGTAACGCATTCATACAGTATTTGTCCTTTTGTGTCTGGCTTGCTTCACTCAACATAATGTCCTCCAGGTTCTTCCATGTTGTCCAATGTCTTCTTAATATCCTTAATCTTTTTAGCCATCTCATTGAATTTGTTAAGGAGATTTGTTTGAACATCTACGACAAGTTGTCTCAACTCCTTTATGTCATCTGGAGGCTTATCTTGTTCCTTTAACTGGACCATATCTTCCTGTTTCTTGGTGTGGATTGTAATTTTTGGTTGGTGTCTTGGCATCTGGCTTACTAGAGTATTTATTCTGGGTGCAGTTTCTCTCTTTAGTTTACGGCTTTCTTGCCCTTTCTCCCTTGCTGGTTGTGTAGTAGGAGCCAAGGATGTAGTTGGTGCTGTAAGCTGTGGAGGCTCAAGCCCTCATTTCCCCAGGAACTGATGAAGCAGCTCCCAACTCTCTCCTTTGTCAGGGCTAGGGACAAAGCTACAGCTGTGTGTAATAATCCCAAGTTCTGCAGGCCTAGACTGTAGTTACCCAGAGAGACTGATGAAGCTTCAAGCCCCTTTCTCCCCTGCCTAGGGCAGGGATGGAGCTGCAGGTGTGGGCAGCAGTCTATGCCTTGTGGGTCCAAAATGACTGTAGTTGCCCCGGTAGACTTCTGACTATTCAGTCTGCCTGCCAAATGTACTTGCAGTTACCTCCCAGTTCCTCCCTGCTAGAGGTGAAGCCTAGCCTAGGGCCACAGGCCAATCGGGTGAAAGAAGCCAGTCTCCACCAGCACTGTGCTTTTCAATCAGCCTGGCTTCCCCCTATGCCAGGGGTGGAGTCAAAATGGTAGCCACTGGCCAAACCCACCAATCAGTAATGACATTGGTGGCCACCCGTTTCCTCCTCCCCCGCCCCTGGGAAATGGAGCTTCCAACAGCTCCCAAAGTGGCTTGCGCTGCCAAGTAGGATGATCACCGGCCTCTGCAGCATGGCCTGTATTCTCCCGAGAGGCTGGTGCAGGTCCCCTCAGCTTCCTCCCTACCTGAGGTGGGGCTGGGGCTTATGCTAGAGCTGCAACCCGACCTGGATGGCAGGAAGCCCTACCAGTACTGTGATTTTCAGTCTGTCAGCTTTCCTTCATGCTGGGGGCGGAGTTGAAATGGCGGCTTCCGGCTTCTTTCTGACTTGGACAGGTTCAAACTTTAGCTGTTCTTAGGGTTATACTTTAGCCAGCTGAATTTATTAATCAGTAGCTGAAGTTGGTGCCCCACCATCTCTTCCTCCCCCGTTTCTGGGAAGTGGAGCTTCCAGTTCCAGTCATGGAACAGCTCCCGAGGCAGCCCGGGCTGCCAGTGGAGGATGCACACCAGCCTCCGTGGTGTGGAGTGCTCTACTTAGGAATCTTCTCTGCGGATGGGCAGTCTCCTTCCATACTTTCAAGGATGCTGTAGGATGCTCTTCTGGTCTCCTGGAGCCCCCAAACAGGTGCTTTAGATAGCTCTGGGTGATTACTAACTGCCCTTTAGCAGGATCTGACTCTTAAGAGCTCCTTACTCTGCCACCATCTTGCTGGTTGTCCTCCAGGTATTTCTTTTTTAAAGTGAGGGACCAGGAGAGAAGTGCTTCACTTGGGAAGTTAAATCGTTAGGGATTTTGGGAAGAGGAATGTTTTGAAAAGCCTCTTGGTGATTGTAAATAATCTTTCCTGCTTCTGAATTTCATTTAGCTGGAACTCGAGAAGCAGAAATTGCAAGAAGAGCAAGAAAATGCCCCAGAGTTTGTGAAGGTTAAAGGCAACCTCAGGAGGACGGGCCACGAAGCCGCTCAGGCCCAGGAGTCGTAGGCCTCATAGACTGGCATGTGCCAGCCTGCTCTGTGCACAGCCGTGCCTGTAGGTGCCTCCGCAGCCGCCATCTCAGGACAAGAGTCCCTGCAGAGACTTCTAGCCAGCACAACGTTTGTACCTTGAAAGGACTGGGTTTCGGTTTTATTCCCCCTGCAGCCTGGGGGGACGAATCACCTGTGGCATTCACAATTCCTGTTCGCCAAATGAAGGACGTTGACCAGCACATCCATTGGGGTGATGGACCTGTGTTCAGAGACTTAAAAAAAAAAAAGGACACTGGAATAAATTCGTAAGACTTGCACTGTTTGGTTTTTCTTCCAAGTTTAGTGGGGGGCACAGAGCCTTTTTTTTTTTTTTAAAGCTAAAGAAAATGTGTTTAATTCTTCTTGTTATCTGTAAGATACTTTAGCCTGCCTAAGAAATGCATTTAATCTGTTATATCCAATATTTGTAAATTCTCTTTTGAGAATCTGAAATTTTCTTGTTAAATTCATACTTTTCATCTCTGTTTAGAATTGACACCACAGAATGTTAATGTTGAGCACAGCACTAAAATTCAGAAAATGGGAGAGAAGGCTTAAAAATATCTAAATAACAGTGCATAAACATCCATCTCTATCTTATTTTAATTCCTTCTGGTTCTCTTTATAATAGTATGCTACATGGTGACACTCCAGTTGAGACGAGGTGCATCATGTAAATCCATTTCTTGCTTTGAATAATAAATAGGTTTTTTGTTGGGTTTTGTTTTAAAATTTCTTGCTGAGTTTGTCCTTTTAAATGCCATAGTCTCTGGATCCTTCAGCGAATGGAAACTAGTTCCTATAACCCAACTCCATTGTCAAAAGTAGAGGGTCCAAATCTTTTGATTTCTTCTGAGAGCAGTGTGGGGAAAGTTCTCTCTGGGAGCTGGGCCATGAGTTCTTTGGGCATTTTAATGTGAAACAAATGTAGATTGGTCTCAAGGAGACTTCATTGGAAGATGGTTAGCGTTTGTACATTTTGAATATCATTGGAATCCAAGCTTTGAAAGTTTCTGATTAAGGGCCTCATGTTTTGTTTTGTTTTTTTCTTGTGGAGGAAGACTTTGACCAGACATAGCATGGTGATGGTGTTGATGATGTCAACGATTACCATGTCGTGTCTCTCAGGAAAAGCTGAAGGGAAGGGAGAGGTTGCTGAATGCCCTCATTCAAGTGCGTTCTCCTCAGAGCTACGACCAGTGACAGACAACATTTTATATGGCTGGTCCGGGCAGGGACATGTCAATTGGGGTGGGATGGAGCTGTTTGTTCTCCATACGGACCAGTCAGCCAGTAATTTCTGTATTTAAGACTCTCCTTACATCTCCTTTACAGGCTCATGGAAAGCTGGATCCTGAGGTTTGGAATCCTGACTATGTATAGTTTTGCTTTCTGTGGAGATGCTTTAGTCTTACAAGTAGACGATTAGGCTCATATTCAGTCCTGTGTTGAAAAGAGAAAGGTAAATGCAGTGATAACATACTGCTAGTTAGGTTAGTTGATAATACCCTACGTGGATTATCTCATCAAGTATGATTTGACTAAGATATGAGATGCTTAAGATAAAATATTGCTCCATAATAGTTTGCTCTTGAAGGATGGAATGGTAAGTTTTTCCCCTCACCCTTTGTTTGGAGAGAAGAAAGCGCGATGACCTATCATCTTGAAAATACATTACTGCCTGCTTGTTAAATGAAATTCCTTTTTTTGTATCCATGAACTAAAGATGTAGTTTGCAAATGAAAGATTCAGGACCAGCTTATATCCTTTAATCTAACTGGTTCTTAGTTGTTTAGGTCTGTACCCTTGAAGCAGTTCTCCCACTTGATAAAATTCTCAAGGACCCCAACAGGCTCTGTTAGAAGGACCAATTCTATTCCGGAAACTTATCTAGACTTCAGTCTTTGCGGGGCTGGGGAGGAGGGAACAACAAAAGCATTTCCCTCCCAGTATCACCCACAGATCTGCAGAATTATTTTATAGTCAGAAGGTCTGGCAAAAAGAAGACTTGTAAATAGCATAAAGTGATGTTTTATGAGTGAGCTGTGGGAGCACAGACCGAGAAGCTCTGCAGTGTCTAGTCAAGCAAGCCTGAGCTCAGAAAGGCAGGCAGGACGCCCCCCTCGTGCCTGAACTGGACAGCCCCACCCCTAGGACTCTTGAACAGCTGAGCAGTTTTGTGCTTTGAGCCACTTTTTGACAAAACTGGCTCCATTTTCCACTCTATGCTTTTCTTAAAATAGTTCAGTGTTTTATAGTCTCATGGTAGTAAAGTAGTGTTGCTTTCTAAGCTATTAACAGTTGACTTTATTCTTCTACTCTGAAAAACCTGGACTTGTTTGAGTGTATATAATATATATAAAGGGAGCCTTAATGGATTTGTTGTCATAATTTAATATTTTTTGTATTTGCTCTTGTATAATTGTTTTTAATGGAAAGTATTACAGAATTGAGGGTGGAATTCTTAGAACCAAAGTTATTCTTAATAAAAATCACCACATGCTTGGACCATGTCGCTGCTTGTGTTAGTTTCATTTGGCTACTCAAGCAAATGCCATGCAACGGGGTTGGCTTAAACAAGGGGAATTTATTGGCTCACGGTTTTGAGGCTAGGAAAATTCCAAATCAAGGCAAAATCAGGGCAATGCTTTCTTCCCGGACTGGTGTTCTGGGGCTGGCCGCTGGTGATCCTTGGTCCTTGGCTTTTCTTTCACATGGCAATGCGCAAGGAGGCCAGTCCTGGCCTCTCCCTTTTCTTCTGGATTCCATTGACCTTCAGCCTCTTGCTTACTGTGGCTTTTTTTTCTGTGTCTGAATTTCATTCTGCTTATAAAGGACTCCACTGATAGGATTAAGATCCACCCTGATTGAGGTGGGCCACACCTTAACTGAAGTAACTGCATCAAAAGGTCCTACTTACAACAGTTCATGCCCACAGGAATGGATTAAGTTTAAGAACAAGTTTTTCTGGGGTTCATAGCTCCAAACCACCATACCATGGTTGTCTGATTTGTTATGGTGTGTGCTTGGTGTCAAAGGGCTGTGTGCAGATCATGGTGAGAAGTCGGCTCCAGGGTCTCCCTTGGGCTTATTTCTCTTTGACAGCCTTCCCCTCAATCACTTGTCCTATTGACTTGTGTCAGTCAAGGATGACAACTTACTTTGTCATACAAATTCACACTGAGATACTAGTGGCTCTGTAGGCTGTATTTTGCAGCTGCCATCCCTTCAAACTATTCTGAATTTTGGGTAGATTGATGGGTCAGTGGAAGATTTATTTTAAGAGGGGCCTTTATTCAGTGCTTGCGAGCTAGAACATACGGCATGTCCAAAGTATGACTTTGAAATTTTTTTGCATATTCAGCTAAATTAATGTTATCTTCAAAGGAGTTATTTTTGACAGCTAAACATATGACTCCATTATATCATTGACTAAAATAGTTTGGGGGTTTATACGTCTACTTTATAGTATGCCTTTACTTTCCGAACCCAAATTATTACTCAGCTTGATCACCCAAACTTCCAATGTCTTTGTACTCTTAAATCACATAGACTCAGGAGAACAAAGACTTGCTACCTTTGAGGTTATGCTGTGAGCTCTAAAGGCCTATGCAGAAGATGGTTCCAAAAATTATTGAGCAGTTAGCTGCATTCATGGAAAAAAATAGGCAGTTTCCCAAGTGACAGTTTTGAAACTGCCAGTACATTTAATTGGACCACTGTGGATTTTTAAAGTAGTGATAATAGGTTGGAAGGAAGACAGAGGACAGTTAAAGTTTTGTTTGGTAAGATTTAAAATGCACAGCTAAAAATGTATTAGAGCAATACTTCCAGGCTTGCATTTATTAATAGAAGGAGAAAGGAAGTGTTTTAGTTTCAAGGTTTTAAGTTAACACCTCAATCACAATTTCTGCTTTATTTTCCTCATGAGAAACGGCATTCCAATTATCAGTTGGGGGTATTTCAAATGTCTTCCCCACTTGTCCCTGGGTTTCCTAGCAAAATGGGAATTGCCAACCAGAGCCTGGTAATAAGAGACTTGGTGATTTAGTGAGAACTCCTTACCACCCTTGAGCCCAGTTGTAAATTATACCCATTTGATATTCTAGAACAGTAGGAGCACTTCGGCAGCGTTGGCTCTGGCATAATAACTAATGCCTTATAAGACTCATTATAATTGACTTCTGTGGTGCTTTGGAGGGGGCCATGCATGGCATTTTAAGATTTGGCAAGAAGTGATGCTATTTCTAGGGAGACAACCACTTATTCTATTGAGATTTAGGTAAAAAATGTGTAGAAAATATAATTTCTTAAAGAAGAAATTCTTTATTGGTGACATAGTTAAGTATTTGTTACCATTTTTGAATAAGGCTCTGTTTGGCATTATGAGTATGTGGAAAAAGTATGTCCTACCCTCATGCACCTTACAGCTAAATGGTGGCACTTTCAAGACTGTCACTTCCCTTCATTTGATTTTCCCAACAACTTTCCCTTTAGGTTGGTTAAGGAAACCAGGCAAGAGGTTTAGGGAACTTGCCTAAGGTGTCTCCAATGGCTAAATTTGAACTCTGGGTTTAGAATTCCCACGTCTGTGATATTTGGCCCTATGATGTGTTATTAGCTATTTCAGAAGACACATCATGGGTTCCTGAGAAACTAAAGAATACAGAGAAATCACACATCCTTCTCAGTTAATTAATAAATAAATGGTATTATTAATGAGTGCTACTAGTTTAGTGGAAGGAGAAATCCTGCAGCCCAGGCAAACCATATAATTTATCTTCCAAACTGGAACACTTTTGAGACTGAAAAGTGAGCATTGTTGACAATTACAACAGAACAGGTGTAAACTGGGCTGTCTTGGACCCACGAATGGAGGCAGAGAAGACTTTCTAGAGGTGGAGAACTTGACCCTGCCTTTAAAAAGCATGGTGCCGTATTCCCAAGATTGTCTGCCCTGCTTATACTGTCTAGATGTCTCTAGAGCCCTCAGGAGCCCCGCTGTTTGAGGCACTGTTTACTGTGGCAGTCAGTGAGATCCTGCTGAGACACAAGCATAACCTCTGGAATAACCACCCTATTCACATCTTCAGTCTGTTCATACGTTAACTGAGCCCTGAATCTCAGCAGAATTGCAACACCTACTCACCACTTCGTTGGACTCACCCAGGACAACTAACAGAAGCATGATGATGGACAACACCCATCCCAGGAAGCGGAGAGTGTCTGCAACTGCAAGCAAGACAGTTCCATCCATCTGCCCCATGGGATCTAAGCCCCCTCACAATCAGAGTCAGTCTGGGCATCACCATCCCAAATCCTCAAGATTGAGGAATCAACAAACATAAGGGTGGAATGCAACTATGGACTAAAGTAGACTTAAGATTATTTTAGCAATGGAAGAACTTGTATCATTGATGTAAAGACAGAGTGGCCACCAGAGGTTCTGAGGGGAGGGAGAGGGAAGAATAGGTGCAACATAGGGGCATTTTTGGGACATTGGAATTGTTCTGCATGACATTGCAATGACAAATACTGGCCATTATACATTTTGTCAAAACCTATAAAGTGTGGGACAAAGTGTAAACTATAATGTAAATATAGTCCTTGGTTAGTACAATGCTTCAATATGTGTCATTCAATTGTAACAAATGTGCCACACTAATGAAAGATGTTGATAATGTGGGAAAGTGTGGGAAAGGGAGAGGTTGGGTATATGGGAATCCCCTATATATTTTTATGCAACATTTATGTAACCTAAAGCTTCTTTAAAAATAAAAAAATATTTTTGAAAAAGGCAAAAAAAAAAAAAAGCTGAGCAATATTTAGATAAGGAAAGTGGGGAGATCCAGAGAACAATGGGAAGAAAGCCCCCAAAAGTATGTTGTCCATGCCACAATGATCTCACTACTTTAAGGATGATCTTTGTGGGGAATTTACAAACTAAATGGTGGAGCACCATCCCCAGGGGGTCAGGTCCCTGTGATTCTTTTCCTTAGAGCACTTCCAGTTGTAAGGTTGCCTTCATTAGTATGATTGATTATTCACTTATTGCTTATCTCCCTCACTCCATAAAAGCAGGGACTTGCCCATTTGGGGGAGTCAGTCCACACCAAGCAGATTGCTTCACCCAGAAGCACAAAAATAGTTGCAAAAAGAGTCATCTTTTAGGTTCACTCCAGGGAAAGAGGGAAATTGAGGCCATGTAGGCTATCATGAAAATACTGCAGAAACACAAAGAAATTGTAGCTTAAAATGGACAGGATGCAATTATCTGTGGATTTCTCTAGATGATGGTTGAAAGTGGATTACATGGGGGGAAGGCTTATGGGGCAGAGAGATCGATAGGATATCTGATCACTGTATAGCCCATGATTCAGTTATGGTGGTCCTTCTATCTTGCTTGGACCCTATCCAAAGTGTTAACTTACCCCATTTATTCCCCTTGCCTCTTGCTATGTGTTTAAATAGATTGAATAAACCGTCCACTCCCAACACAAAAAAATGTATTACCTGATAGGAAAATATTGCCATAAAGGAACCTATGGGTTTTTTCCCTTACAAAATCAACATAGATGTTCACTTTAGAACTTTGGAAGAAAACAGACTAAGTACATGCTGTTTCCATCTCTCCCATGAAATGACTGAAAAGATATAAAAGGAAGAATCCAACCCTATCCCAGCATACCATCAGTGGAGCAGGAACTTTGAGGACCTGAAAGATAGAAGCAGATGGGATCACGTGTTTGAAGAATGGAATCATAGAAGCCCCAGTCCAGAACCAAACAAACAGAAAACACGTTTTTCTAAACAAACATGAAACATTTGTGAAACCTGACCATGGGTTTGGCAGCAAAAAAATCATAACAGATTTTGCAAAGCAGAAATCATACACCACAACTGATGGGATCCAACCAAAGTGATAGTCATAGAAAAATGTATAGCCTCAAATGCATTTAGAAAATATATAGCCTCAAATCTTAGAAAACATAGATTGAAAATGAATGAACTAAAAAAAGATGAATAAAATAACCAAAGAAAGCAGAAATGAATTTTAAAGAGTAAATTATTAATGAATTAAGTAGAACCTTCTCCAAAACTATACTTAATAAATAAAGCTTTGAAAAAAATGTGCCAGGTGTGCGTGGAATCTCGGTGGAGCTGCAACTCCTACCCTATAGCTCAATGGACTCATCCAAGTCACCTGGCGAGGAGACAACGATGGGCAACGGCCAGCCCAGGGAATGGAGAGGGCCTGCATCTGCAGGCAGGATCATCTCACCCACCATATCCATGGGATATAAGCCCTCTCTCACTTGGGAGGTGGAGTGGACATCACCATCCCAGTCCCCTCAGGATTGGGGGAAGAACTATGGACTAGAGTGGACTTGATGGTATTCTCTTGTTCACATATGGTGATTCTTGCAATGCAAGAAATTATAACAATGAGGTGGAGCCAGTGGCCTCTTGACACTTTTGGGGCAGGGAGGGGACGAGCAGTTGAAATACAGGGGCTTCTTTGGGATTTGGAGGTTGTCCTGAGTACCGTTGTGGCAACGGATGTAGGCCATTTTAAATCAGCACACACCACTCAGAACTGTGTGGGAGAGAGTGTGGTCTACGATGTGAACTGTGGTCTATGGTTGGTGGCAAGGCCCCAGGATGTGTAAGTCCATTGAGGGTGGTGGGCCACACTTGTGGGAGATGTTTGTGTGGGATGTGGTGGGAGGTGTGGAGGTGGGCAACATGGGAATCCCAGGGGGTTCCGTGTAATATTTTAGGTAATCTAAGCACCTCTTAAAATATATTTATATATATATAAATAACATTTTTGTAAGCAAATGCACATATATGCATATATATTTATATATCACTTTACAAATATTGGTATGTATTGTGAAAATTTTGATTTTTACCCACAATAAAAAATAAATAAATTAAAAAAAAGTACACAATAGAATAGCATTTATTTTGGAAATGTAGTCTTAAGAAAAAACCCAAATAAACCACTTCTGGAAAAATAGAGGACATAACTATAATATGAAGGATATTAAAAAGTGAGAATGAATATTATATATTGTATCTAATTTTGCTCTAATACACTTGAAATTTAAATGAAAATTATGATTTTGGAAAATAAGTAGGACCAAAATTTATTAATAAAAAAAGAAAAGATAAGTAACCTGAAAAGAACAATAACGACTAAAGTTATTGAAACAGTAGTAAAAGATATGCCTTAAAAAGCATAACAAGACTGGGGGATGGGTGAGTTTTTATCAGACCTTCAAAAAACAGGTAATAGCCAAGTTTTATAAACTGTTACAGAGTATAAGAAAAGATGGAAAGCTTTCCAAGTCATTCTAAATAGGTAGAATAACAAAACAGGCAAGTATGGCACAAAACATATAACTAAAGGGCAATCTCATTTAGGAACATCCATGCTAAAGTCCAAAATAAAAATCTTAGCGTATGTTTTCCATCAATATATTAAAAGGATAATTATCATGACCTGGCATTCCCAGGAATGCAAAAGAAGGCCCAAGAAATCTATTAATGCAAGTCACTACATTAAAAAATGAAAAGGAAAGTCATATTTTAATGTTTTTTTTTTTCTTTTTTTTTCTCTCCCCACCCCCCTGTTGTTTGTGCTCACTGTCTGCTCTCTGTGTCCATTCACTGTGTGTTCTTTCCATGTGTGCTTGTCTTTTCTTCTCGTCTTTCTCTTTTAGAAGGCACCAGGAACTGATCCCAGGACCTCTGGTGTGGGAGAGAGGCACTCAATTGCTTGAGCCATCTCATCTCTCTGGTCTGCTGCATCTCTCACTGTCTCTCCTCTGCATCTCTTGTTGTGTCATCTTGTTGCGCTAGCTGTTCATGGTGCAGGCTGCCAGCTCTCCATGGTGTGGGCTGCCCGTTCTCCACTGTGCAAGCCAGCTTGCCTTCACCAGGAGGCCCCAGGAATCAAACCCAGGACCTCCCATATGGTAGACAGGAGCCCAGTCACTTGAGCCACATCCACTTCCCATTTTCATCTTAATAGACACCATTTGATCAAATTCAATCTCATTTATGATTTAGAAACCAAAAGAAACAAAAAAACTTTGCAAAGCAGGAAGAAGAAAAAAAATTTTAACCTGATTAAAGATACCTACCAGAAACTTATAGTAAATATCACATTCAGTGGTGAAACCTTGGAAACATTTGCATTCCCATTGAAGTGTAAGAACAAAGGGAGGATGCTCACTTTCACTGATACTCTTCATCATGGTCTTACTCAAGGCAACAAGGAAAAAAAAAAGATAAAACTCACATTTGAAGATAGTGTGATTACCTAAAAAGAAATCTAAGATAACTGAAAAACTCAGGATTGGTAAGTTTTGTAACTTTGCTGTAAAAATTAATTGCTTTCCTCTGCAGCAGAAATAAACAATTAAAAAATACAATGGAAAGGAGGCTCTCATTCACAGTATGTACAAAATACATGCTTTAGTTTGCTAAAAGCTGCTGGAAGCAATATACCAGAAATGGGTTGGCTTTTATAATGGAAATTTATTAGGTTAAAAGCTTACAGTTCTAAGGCTGTGGATGTTTCCAAATCAAGGCATCATCAGGTGATGCTTTCTCACCAAGTTGCAGCTGTGGGGGATCAGGCACATGGCAGAGCATAATGGCGACTCTGCTGGTCTCTGCCATCTCCTCCAGGTTTACTTTCTCTGTGTGTCAGCTGTGGGCAATGAAACTTGTGGCTCTTCTCACCCTTCTCCTCTGGGCCTCATCTCTTTCAGCCTCTTGGGGGCCTCTTTCCCTGCCTCTGTGCTCTGTTCATTCCAACCTCTGACTTCTGGGACCTCTCTCTTTCAGTCTTTTGGGGTTTCTCTGTCTCTGCAGCTTTTTTTCTGAGATTTTTTTTTCCTGAGGTTTTTATTCCTCCATTTATAAATGACTCCAGTAAAAGGACTAAGATCCACCCAGGGTCATGCCTGACTGAAGTGATCTAATCAAAAGGTCCCATCTGCAATAGGTTTACATGCACAGGGATGGATTAGCTCTAAGGACATGATCTTCTGGTGTCCACCCAGCTTCAAACTGCCACAATACATACAATACTTTTGATGAAATCTAATTAAAACTGTCCAATACCTGTAAATCAGCAATAAATTTTAAAATAAAGAACCAGAAGAAGATCTGAATGTCACTGTGATGGTTAGGCTAATGTATCAACTCAGCCAGGTAATGGTGTCCAGTTTGGTCAAGCAAACATTTTACTAATTGTAATACAAGGGCATTTCATGGACTTTAATCAATGAGTTGATTGCATAGATGGTTGGTTACATATACAATTAACTGAGGAGATTGCCATCAGCAATGAGTGACATCTCATCCAATCAGTTGAAGGCCTTAAAAGGAGAAGTGATTTCAGCATTCAGAGAGAGAATTTCCATCTCTACTTTGGACAGCCAGCATCTTCTGGGGAACTCATCAAGAACCTTCATCAGAGCCCCTGGTTTTCAGCCTGCCCCATGGAATTTGGACTTGTGCATCCTCATGGTTGTGTGAGATAATTTTATAAAATCTCGTACTATTTACAAATATCTCCCATCCATTTTGTTTCCCTAAAGAACATTGACTAAATACAGTTACTGAATGGGAATATGTAATTGTGCTAGGGTGTCGCTTCTTCAAGAATAGTCATAAAATAATGCAATCCTGATAGAATCTCATATATTGTTTTAAAAAATTTACATGACATATTACTTCCATAATTTATTGGTCAAAAATGTGTCCGAGTGTTGATTAGATATTTTAATGTCTGAGAAGCATTTGTTCAGGGAGGAGAACAGCCACAACTATTTGCTTTTAATTTAGAGCTGAATTTATGCAACTCATCCATATAATAATAAAACAAAAACCCTTGAAAAACCAATCTGAAATTAAAACAAATAATAATATCAAGTTTACAGAAAAATTGCAAGAACAGCACAAAGAGCTCCCACATAGTCCTCCCTCAGAGACAGACCCTGTCTTAATTTCCAAGATTAGCCATAACAAAGAACCACAAACTGAGTGGCTTCAAACAACAGAAATTTATTGTCTCACAGTTCTGGAGGCCAGAGGTCCAAAAGAAGGTGTCAGAAGGGCCATGTTCCCTCTGAATCCTTCCTTGCCTCCACCAGCTTCTGGTGGTTACTGGGAATCCCTAGTGCTCTTTGGCAGCACTCCAATCCTCACAAGGCTTTCTCCATTCTCCCCTTCTGTCTCTTCTCCTTATCTTTATAAGGACACCAGTCATATTGGGTTGGGACACTGCTCTACTGCAATGTGATCTCATCTTAACTAATGCCATCTGCCACAACCCTATTTCTAAATAAGATCACCTTCTGAAGTATTGAGGCTTAGGATTTCAAAATATCTCTTGAGGGGACACAACCCAACCCTTGCAAGTTTTATCTACTGTCCCAATGACAAGCATTACATTAAAAGGATGCAATCCAGAATCATGTATTGTGCTTAGTTCTGCTTTTTGAGTCTTCTTCAATTGGAGCAGCCCCTCAGTTCTTCACTGACCTCTCTGACTTGATTTGAAGATTCCAAACTGGTAACCATCATCACTATTTCCAAATGTTTTTCAACACCCCAAACAGAAACTCTTTACCCCATTAAGCAATAACTCCCTATTGCCCTTCTCCCCCCAACCACTGGTAACTTCTAATCTACTTTCTGTCTCTGTGGATTTGCCTATTCTAGATATTTCATGTGAGTGGAATTGTACAATATTTGTCCCTTATTTTTTTTAAGGTCAGCAAGCAGCTTTTATGGAGCTCTAGTAAATGCTCTTTTTTTTTTAAATAAAATAAACTTTATTTTGTACATTTAATAATTAAAAATATAAATAATTAAAAACTGAAAAGTAAACACAGATGATAAATATATACATTTCTCAATTAAATGTACTGGATACATATAAAAATTTTTTTTTGAATCAAACAATATGTTACCAAATATATTTGGTCCATAGTAATGCATTCATACAGTATTTGTCCTTTTGTGTCTGGCTTGCTTCGCTCAACATAACGTCCTCCAGGTTCATCCATGTTGCCATATGTTTTATGACTTCATTTCTTCTTACAGCTGCATAATGTTCCATCATGTGAGTAGACCACAGTTTGTTTATCCATTGATCTGTTGATGGACACCTGGGTTGTTTCCAACTTTTGGCAATGGTGAATAAAGTTGCTATGAACATCGGTGTGCAGATGTCTGTTCGTGTCACTGCTCTCAGTTCTTCTGGATATATACCCAGTAGTGGTATTGCTGGGTCATGTGGCAAGTCTATATTCAACTTCTTTAGAAACTGCCAAACAGTCCTCCATAGTGGCTGTACCATTCTGCATTCCCACCAAAAGTGAAGAAGTGTTCCTATCTCTCCACATCCTCTCCAACACTTGTTGTTCTCTGTCTTTTTAATAGTGGCCATTCTGATAGGTATGAAATGATATCTCATCTATCTCATTGTAGTTTTGATTCACATTTCCCTAATCATGAGTTATGTTGAGCATTTCTTCATGCATTTTTTTGCCATTTGTATTTCTTCTTTGGAGAAATGTCTATTCAAGTCTTTCACCCATTTTTAAATTGGGTCGTTTGTCTTTTTATTGTTGAGTTGTAACATCTCTTTATATATCCTGGATATTAAACACTTGTCAGATATGTGATTTCCAAATATTTTTTTCCCATTGAGATGGCTGCCGTTTCACTCTTTTGACAAAGTCCTGTGAGGTGCAAACTTGTTTAATTTTGAGGATGTCCCATTTATCTATTTTTTTCTTTTGTTGCACATGCTTTGGGTGTAAGGTCCAAGAAACCACCACCTACTACAAGGTCTTGGAGATGTTTCCCTACATTTTCTTCTAGTAGTTTTATGGTCCTGGCTTTTATGTTTAGATCTTTGATCTATTTTGAGCTGATTCTTGTATAGGGGGTGAGATAGGGGTCCTCTTTCATTCTTTTGGTTATATATATCCAGTTTTCCCAACACCATTTGTTGAAGAGACTGTTTTTTCCCGTTAGCGTGGGCTTGGTAGGTTTGTCAAAAACCAGTTGACTGTATAGGTGAGGGTTTATTTCTGGGCTCTCAATTCTATTCCACTGATCGATGTGTCTATCTTTATGCCAGTACCATGTTGTTTTCACCATTGTAGCTTTGTAATATGTTTCAAGATCAGGCAGTGAAATTCTTCCCACGTCACTCTTCTTTTTTAGAATACTTTTAGCTATTTAGGTGCACTTACCCTTCCAGATGAATTTGGTAATTGCCTTCTCTAATTCTGTAAAGTAATCTGTTGGGATTTTGATTGGTATTGCATTGAATCTATAAATCAGTTTGGGTAAGATTGACATCTTCACAATATTTATTCTTCCAATCCATGAACATGGAATGTCTTTTTAAATTCCTTTTAGCATTGTTTTGTAATTTTCTGCATATAGGTCCTGTACTTCTTTGGGTAAATTAACTCCTAGATATTTGAGTCTTTTGTTGCTATTGAAAATGGAATTCTCCCCCTGATTCCCTCGTCAGGTTGTTCAGTACTAGTGTACAAAAACATTACTGATTTTTCTGTGTTGACCTTGTATCCTGCCACTTTGCTGAACTCATTTATTAGTTCAAGTAGCTTTGTCATGGATACTTCAGGATTTTCTAAGTACAGGGTCATGTCATCTGCAAACAGTGTGAGTTTTACTTCTTCTTTTCCTGTTTGGATGCCTTTAATTTTTTTTTTTTTTCCTTGTCTAATTGCCCTAGCTAGAGCTTCTTCTTCTTTTTTTTTTTTAAAGATTTTATTTATTTATTCATTTATCCCCCCCTTGCTGCTTGTGCTCGCTGGGTCAGCTAACCACGCCGTGCGGGCGGGCTTGCCTTTACCAGGAGGCCCCGGGAACCGAACCCGGGGCCTCCCATATGGTAAACGGGAGCCCTACTGATTGAGCCACAGCCGCTTCCCTAGCTAGAGCTTCTAGTACAATGCTGAATAACAATGGAGACAGTGGGCATCCTTGTCTTGTTCCCGATCTTAGAGGGAAAGCTTTCAACCTTTCCCCATTGAGTATGATGTTGGCTGTGGGTTTTTCATATATGCCTTTTATCATATTGAGGAATTTTCCTTTTATTCCTATGTTTTGAAGTGTTTTTATCAAAAAAGGATGCTGGATTTTTACAAATGCCTTTTCTGCATCTGTTGAGATGATCATGTGGTTTTTTTCCTTCGATTTGTTAATGTGGTGTATTACATTGATTGATTTTCTTATGTTGAACCAGCCTTGCATACCAGGAATAAACTGATGTATAAGTCTTTGATATGCTGTTGGATTCAATTTGCAAGTATTTTGTTGAGAATTTTTGCATCTATGTTCATTAGAGAGATTGGCCTGTAATTTTCTTTTCTTGTAGAATCTTTATCTGGCTTTGGTATTAGGGCGATGTTGGCTTCATAAAATGTGTTGGGTAATTTTCCCTCCTCTTCAATTTTTTTGGAAGAGTTTAAACAGGATTGGTGTTAATTCTTTTTTAAATGCTTGGTAGAATTCACCTGTGAAGCCATCTGATCCTGGACTTTCCTTTGCTGGGAGATTTTTGATGATGGATTCAATCTCCTTAAATGTGATTGGTTTGTTAAGTTCTTGTATTTCTTGTAGCGTCAGTGTAGGTTGGTTGTGTATTTCTAGAAATTTGTCCATTTCATCTAGGTTGTCTAGTTTGTTGGCATATAGTTTCTCATAATATCCTCTTATGATTCTTTTTATTTCTGTGAGGTCATTTGTAACTTCCCCCCTTTCATTTCTGATTGTATTTATTAGCATCTTCTCTCTTTTTTTCTTTGTTAGTCTAGCGAGGGGTTTGTCAATTTTATTGATCTTTTCAAAGAACCAGCTTTTGGTTTTGTTGATTTTCTCTATTGTTTTTCTGTTCTCATTTTCATTTATTTCTGCTCTAATCCTTATTATTTCTTTCCTTCTGCTTGCTTTGGGATTGGTTTGCTGTTCTTTTTCTAGTTTCTCAAATTGTTCAGTTAAATCTTTGAGTTTAGCTCTTTCTTGTTTTTTAATATAGGCATTTAGGGCTATAAATTCCCCCCTCAAGACTGCCTTCGCTGTATCCCATAAGTTTTGATACGTTGTATTCTCATTTCCATTTGTCTCAATATATTTACTGATTTCACTTGCAATTTCTTCTTTGACCTACCGATTATTTAGGAGTGTGTTGTTCAGTCTCCACACATTTGTGAATTTACTTTTTTCCTGTCTATTATTGATTTCTAGTTTCATTCCATTATGATCTGAGAAAGTGCTTTGTATAATTTCAATCTTTTTATATTTATTGAGAGCTGTATTGTGACCTAATATGTGGTCTATCCTGGAGAAAGGTCCATGGCCACTTGAGAAGAATGTATAACCCACTGAGTTTGGATGCAGTGTTCTGTATATGTCTGTTAGGTCTAATTTGTTTATCATATTGTTCAAGTTCTCTGTTTCCTTGTTGATCTTCTGTCTAGTTGTTCTATCTAATGATGTGAGTGGGGTGTTGAAATCTCCAAATGATTATTGTAGAAATGTCTATTTCTCTCTTCAATTTTGCCAGAGTTTGTCTCATATATTTTGGGGCACCCTGGTTAGGTGCGTAGATATTTATGACTGTTATATCTTCCTGGTGGATTGTCCCTTTTATTAATATATAATGGCCTTCTGTATCTCTTATAACTTTTTTGCATTTAAAGCCTGCTTTGTCTGATATTAGTATAGCTACCCCTCCCCTTTTCTGTTTACTATTCGCATGGAGTATCTTTTTCCAACCTTTCACTTTCAGCTGGTTTGTATCCCTGGGTCTAAGGTGAGTTTCTTGTAAGCAGCATATGGATGGCTCATGTTTTTTTAATCCATTCTATCAGCCTGTATCTTTTGATTGGGGAGTTTAATCAATTCACATTCAATGATATTACTGTAAATGCACTATTTACTTCCTCCATTTTATTCTTTGGTTTTCATATGTCATCTTGTTTTTGTCTCTCTTTTTACTCTTTTGGTTATCCTTTCTGCTAGTCTTTCTTCTATACTCTCCTCCAAGCCTTTTCTTTCAGGTTCTAAGGCTTCTTTTAATATTTCCTGCAAAGGTGGATTCTTTTTTGCAAACTCTCTTAGTTTCTGTTTGTTTGTGAATATTTTATACTCACCTTTATATTTGAAGGACAGTTTTGCTGGTTAAAGAATTCTCGGCTGGCAGGTTTTCTCTTTCAGTTTCCTAATTGTATCATACCACTGTCTTCTTGCCTCCATGGTTTCTGAAGAGAAATCTGCACTAAGTTTTACTGGACGTCCCTTGTACATTATCATTTGCTTTTCTCTTGCTGCTCTAAGAATTTTCTCTTTATCTTTGACATTTGATATTCTGAGTAGTACGTGTCTTGGTATAGGTCTATTTGGATTTATTCTCATTGGGGTACAGTGTGCTTCTTGGCCATGTAAGTTCATTTCTTTTGTGAGAGTTGGGAAATTGTCAGCTATTATTTCCTCAAATACTCTTTCTGCTCCTTTTCCCTTCTCTTCCCCTTCGGGAACTCCCAAGACACGTATGTTGTTGTTTTTTGTGTTGCCATTCAACTCTCTGAGCCCCTGTTCAATTTTTTCCATTCTTTTCTCTCTTCAATTTTAGCTGCTCTGTCTTCAGTATCGCTTATTCTTTCTTCTATCATTTCGAGTCTGCTGTTGTATGCCTCAAATGTGTTTTTGACCTCACCTATTGTGTCTTTCATTCCCATGAACTCTGTTACTTTTCTGTTCAGGATTTCAAATTCTTCTTTGAGTTTGCTCAATGTCTTCTTGATGTCATTTATCTCTTTAACTATATTGTCTTTCAACTCATTGATTTGATGTTGGAAATTTGTGCTCATCTTGCCGATTAGTTCTCTCAAATTCTGCATCTCTTCTGGGACTTTGATATATTCTTTTTCTTGGGCCATATCTTCTATTTTCTTAGTATGGCTCATAATTTTTTGCTTGTGTTTAGGTATCTAGTTAGGATGTAGTTTACTCAGATACTCAATCTCTTTCTCTTTTATAGGGATTTAGTGGCAGGAGGCTGTGAGTTACCAGAGCTCTTTGATTTTTGGCTTGACCTTGATTGTTAGGATTGTCCTGCTGGTTGCTCAAAACTAGACATTGGATCCAGTAATTGGTTGTAGAGTTGCTTCCTAGGGCCTTGGGCAGGGAGTCTATAGAGGCCAGGAAAAGCCTCTCCTACTTATTTTTAATTTTCTTATGTGCACTTCCTTGGTATGCCAGGAGATGGTGCTCTTTGCCAGCTCTCAATTCAATGCCTGATTGGAGTGTGTTGTGAAACAGACCAGATCAATGTGATAGAACTTCCTGTCTGGAGGCTAAAAGCCTTGTAATTCAAACTTTCTGAGACAGTTCTCCAGTCTTCTCTGGTAGCCCCCTCCCTTTTCCCAGCTAGGAAATATTTCCACTACCCTCTGAGTCCTCAACAATCAGTCCCTGTTAGTAGAGGAGGAGATTGGGAGGTTTGTATATCTTTAGCCCCTTGCAGGCTCCAAGGCAAACAATGACGCAGCCCCACCTGGCCTGGAAGGGCTCTTGGGACAGAGTAGAAAAAACCTGGGAGTCAAAAGCAGGGTCAGCCCCAGGCTCTCTCTCCCCTATCCTGTGGAGTCCTCAACAATTAGTCCAGGCTAGAAGAGATGGAGATTGCGAGGGTTGGCTTTCTCCAGTCCTTCGCAGGCTCCCAGGGCAAACCACCATGTGGTCCCTCTTGGCCTGAAAGGGCCCGTGGGGCACCGCAGCCCAAATTTGCGGGTCAGAACTTGAGTCAGTCTTAGGCTGTGCCCCTCTCTCTCCCCTTTCCTAGGGTGGTAGATCCCTAGAGCCCCTTTTGTCTGTAGTTGCAGGCCCAGAGGACCAAGAATTCTAAAGAGTCTTTAGTGTGGGGGAGGGTGCCGGCAGCAGCAGCTGCTGCTGATTCCATCTCATGGTTCTGTCGTTGCCATTTCCCTCTTCTGTCCCTCTCTCCTCTGGGTGGTGTGCAGACTTCACCAGCTGTCCTAAACCCTAGAAGATCTTTTTGGGGGCTGTTTCAGCCTGTCTTCTAGCTATTTTTCTGGAGAAGAGATTCTAGTGTCTTATTAGTCCGCCATCTTCCTGGAAGTCATCCATATTTGTCCCTTTGTGTCTGTCTTATTTTACTTTGCATAATGTGTTCAAGGTTCATCCATGTTGCAGCATGTATCAGAATCTTCAAGCAGTTTTTTAAATGAGTTATGATATATTGCTCTCACCTAAAATGTATATTATTTTGGTTTCATTTGAAAAGGCTTTTAAACATGTAGTGGTTGTTACTCCATGTTGTTTAACCATTTTGTTAAATTTATGACAAGGCACTTCTAAAATCTTTGGACACCATGCATTTTGTCTTTAAGCAGTGACGAAACAGTCCACTATCTTTCTGCTTATAGACAGTTTTACTTGCTTTCTCATTAAAGTACTGTAGGGTGTGTGAAGAAAACATTGTAAGCTTGTAATTCATAAATCACTCTTAGCCTTCACCATGTTTGTTCTATTATCAATGACAGTTGCTTGACACTTTACTCATTTTCCATCCTATAAACAGTTCTTCAATCAGCCTGTATAACGTTGATAGCTGTGTGAGACCCTCAACAATCCCTCAACAATCAAGCAGAAACAGAGCCGAGTTCATCATTAAGCCACCAGACCATCAAACTTAGTATGACTTGTAGTTGTTTCTGTATATCCAAATGTCTGATGTCCAAGATAAAGCAGTAGCACATTTAATAATATCATCGCCATAGCCATTCTGTACACAACAGAGCACAATTCAAGAAAAAAAAAATTTTTTTTTTTGTTTGTTTGTTTTAGGAGGTACTGGGGATTGAACCCAGGACCTTGTATATGGGAGGCAGGCACTCAACCACTTGAGCTACATCTGCTGCCCAAGAAAAAGTGTTTTTTTTTTTTTTAAACAAATCAGTTTTATTGATACATATTAATAAAGCATACAATTCATCCAGAGTGTACAATCAACGGTATTTGCTATAATCACAGAGTTGTGGGTTCATCATTTCAATCACTATTAGAGCATTTTCATTATTTCAATAATAATAATAAATAAAAAACAGACACTGTCAATTTTCTCACTGTCCTGATTTTGTGATAATCAGGGTAGGTGAAACATTTGCTATATTAGAAACCATGCATGTGTCCCCAGACCTAGTTTTTCTCCCTAGGTCTGGTTTTTAGAATTCTGGTGATAAACTAAGCCTGATTTATTATATGACCATCCTGTATGGGAAAAGACTGTAACTTTGAGTATCTTTGGTCAACCTTAAGAGATATAGCAGGGGGATGGATGTGGCTTGAGTGGTTGGGTGTCCATCTCCCATATGGAGAGACCTGGGTTCGGCCCCCAGGACCTCCTGGTAAAAATTAAAAAAAGAAAAATATAGAAGGCGCGTGGGCCACCAGGCCCTGTGCGTGGGTACACCTCCAGGTCCTGGGAGTGGGTGTGCCGCCAGGCTCTGCGAGCGGATGAGCTGCCAGACCCCGCAAGCCACGCAGCAAGATGATGACATAACAGGAGAGTGACACAAGGAAGAGCCAAGATAAGATGCACCGAAAAACCAGGAACTAAGGTGGTACAGGCAGTAGTCAAACGCCTCTTTCCCACATCGGAGGATTTGCTCTGAGGATCGAATCCCAGTGAAGACAGGAGGAGAAGGATGAGAAGAGAGGGTAGGAAATGGACACAGAGAGTTGCCCAGCGAATGGACACAGGAACAGCAAAAATGGGGCAGGGGTAAAAATGAATGAAAGCAAATAAATAAATAAATAAATAAATAAATAAATAAATAAATCCTTTAAAAAAATGTATAGGAGACGAAGATTTGGACTATAGTTAGTAGTAATACTTTGATGATGCTCTTTCATGATTTGTTAAGAAATATTTCACAACAATGCAGAATGTTTGTGGGGGCGTGATGTGTGGGAGCCCTGTATGATGTTATGCATGTTTATTTTGTAAGATCACGATGTTTACTGAACACTTATAGTTTATGTATGTTCAGGTATGAATGATATACTTCAATAAATTGTTTAAAAAACAAAAGACTGCCTTTGTTGTATCCCATAAAGAACAACAACAGACAAACAAACAAACAAGAAAATTTCTCACCTCTCAATCTCTCTATGCTTCCCCCCTGTATATAGGAGCTGCTTCTTGCTATTCTATCCAAAGTGTATAATCAATGGCTTTTAATATATTCACAATGTTGTACATTCATCATCTTAAAAATTTTAGAACAATTTCATTACTCCAAAAAGAAAGACTCCACACCCCTTAGCATTCCTTCCTCAGACCTACATAACCACTAATCTCATTTCATCTTCATAAATTGATTTATATCTACATTTTATATAAATGGAATCATACAATATGTAGTACTCTGTGTCTGGTATCCTTTACTTAGTATAATGTTTGTTTTTTGTGTGATATTAACATTATGTAGTATTAACTTACATTTGTTCAGCTTCAAAGAAAAATGGTCTTATATATGCAATTCTACTCATATTAATATTTCACATATTTATAATTTGCACAATATATTTAGTTCATAATAGGGCAATCACACAGTATTTGTCCTTCTGTGTCTGGCTTGCTTCACTCAGCATAATGTCCTCCAGGCTCATCCATGTTGTCATATGTTTCACGACTTCATTTCTTCATACCACTGCATAATAGTCCATCATGTGTATACTCCACAATTTGTTTATCCATTCATCAGTTGATGGACACCTGGGTGGTTTCCAACTTTTGGCTATTGTGAATAACACTGCTATGAACATTGGTATGCAGATGTCTGTTCATGTCACTGCTCTCATTTCTTCTGAGCATATATCTAGTAGTGGTATTGCCAGGTCAAATGGCAAATCTATATTCAACTTCCTTAGGAACTGCCAAACTATCTTCTGCAGTGACTGTACCATTCTACATTACCACCAACAGTGAATAAGCATTCCTATCTCTCCACCTCCTCTCCAACATTTACAGTTTTCCAATTTTTTAATAGTGGCCAGTCTAATAGGTGTGAAATTATATCTCATTGTAGTTTTGGTTTTCATTTTCCTATTCGCTAGTGATGTTGAACATTTATTCATGTGTTTCTTCACTATTTGTATTTCTTCTTTGGACAGTTGTCTTTTCAAGTCTTTTGCCCATTTTTTAATCTGATACTTTGTCTTTTTATTGTTGTGTTGTATGATTTCCTTATATATTGTGATATTAAACCCTTGTCAGATATGTGATTGCCAAATATTTTCTCCCATTGAGTCAGCTGCTTTTTCATCCTTTTGACAAAGTCATTTGAGGTGCAAACAAGTATTGAATTTTGAGGAGGTTCCATTATCTATTTTTTCTTTTGTTGTTCGTGCCTTGGGCATAAGGTTTAAGAAATTACTGCCTACCACAAGATCTTGAAGATGTTTTCCTACATTTTCTTCTAGGATTTTTATGGTTGTTGTTTTTATATTTAGGTCCTTGTTCCATTTTGAGTTAATTTTTGTGTAAGGTGTCAGATAGGGGTCCTTATTCTTTCTTTTGGATATGACTATCCAGTTTTCCAGGACCATTTATTGAATATACTGTTCTGGCCCAGCTGAGTGGGCTTAACAGCCTTGTCAAAAATCACTAGATGTGAGGGTCAATTTCTGAGTTCTTGATTTGGTTCCATTGGTCAATCTGTTTGTCCTTATGCCAGTACCATGCTGTTTTTATGACTGTATCTAAGTAAAATGCTTTAAAGTCAGGAAGTGAGAGTCCTCCAACTTTGTTCTTCTTTTTAAAGACGTTTTTGGCCATTTGGGGCTCTTTACTCTTCCAAATAAATTTGATTATTGGCTTTTTGATTTTTGCAAGAAAGGCTATTGGGATTTTTATTGGGATTGCATTGAATCTGTAAATCAGTTTGGGTAGATTTGACATCTTAATGATATTTAGCCATGAACATGGAATGTCTTTCTATTTATTTATGTCTTCTTCAATTTCTTTTAGCAGTGTTTTGTAGTTTTCTGAACATAGGTCTTTTATGTCCTTAGTTAATTTTATTCCTAAATATTTGATTTTTTTTTAGTCGCTATTATAAGTAGAATTTTTTTTCTGATTTCCTTCTCAGATTGCACATCAGTAGTGTATAGAAATGCTATTGATTTTTGCATATTAATCTTGTATCCTGCCACTTTGTTGAACTTGTCTATTAATTCTAGTAGCTTTGTTGTGGATTTTTCAGGATTTCTAGGTAAAGGATCATGTCATCAGTGAATAGTGATGGGTACCTTTTATTTCTTTGTCTAGCCTAATTACTCTAGGTAGAACTTCTAGCACAATATTGAATAATAATGGTGACAGTGGGCATCCTTGTCTTGCTCCTGATCTCAGCGGAAAAGCTTTCAGTCTTTCACCTTTGAGTGCAATGCTAGCTGTAGGCTTTTCATAGACATACCATATTGAAAAATCTTCCTTCTATTCCTATTTTTGGAGTGTTTTAATCAAGAAAGTGTGCTGTATTTTGTCAAATGCCTTTTTCTGCATCAATTGAAAGGATCATGTGATTTTTCTTCTTCAATTTATCAATGTGGTTTATTACACTAATTGATTTTCTTGTGTTGAATCACCCTTGCATATCTGGGATAAAACCTACTTGATTGTGGTGTATAATTCTTTTAATGTGCTTTTGGATTCTCTTTGCAAGTATTTTGTTGAGGATTTTTGCATTTATATTCATTAGAGATATTGGTCTGTAATTTTCTTTTTTTATAGTATCTTTATCTGGTTTTGGTATTAGGGTGATGTTCGGTTCATAGAATGAGTTTGGTAGCATTCTTTCTTGTTCAATTTTTTGGAAGAGCTTGAGCAAGATCAGTATTCGTTCATTTTTGAATGATTGGTAAAATCCTCCTGCAATGCCTTCTGGTCCTGGGCTTTTCATCTTTGGGAGGTTTTTGATGACTGTTTCAATTTCTTCACTTGTAGTTGGTTTGTTGAGGTTTTCTATTTCTTCTAGGTGGTTCAGTCTAGGTGGTTCATGTTTCTAGGAATTTGTCAATCTTGTCTACATTTTCTAGTTTTATTTCTTCAGGGTCAGTGGTAATGTCCCCCCCCCCCCCATTTCTGGTATTATTTATTTGTATCTTCTCACTTTTTTTCTTTGTTAATCTAGCTAAGGGTTTGTTGATCTTCTCAAGCAACCAACTTTTGGTTTTGTTGATTCTCTCTATTGTTTTTTTTTGTTCTCAATTTCATTTATTTCTGCTCTGATCTTTACTATTTCTTTCCTTCAGCTTGGTTTGGAATTAGTTTGCTGTTTTTTTTCTAGCTCCTCTAGGTGTGCAGTTAGATCATCAATTTTAGCTCTTTCTTCTTTTTAATATAATCAGAGAGGGCTATAAATTTCCCTTACGGCACTGCCTTTGTGGTGTCCCATAGTTTTTGATATGTTGTATTCTCATTTTCATTCATCTCAAGATATTTGCTGAATTCTCTTACAATTTCTTCTTTGATCCACTGATTGTTTAAGAGTGTGTTGTTTAATCTCCACATATTTATATTTTTTCCCCTTTTCTATCCATTATTGATTTCCAGCTTTATTCCATTATGATCAGAGAAAGTGTTTTGTATAATTTCAATCTTTTTAAAATTTTGAGACTTGTCTTGTGACCCAACATATGGTCTGTCTTGGAGAAGGATCCATGAGCACTTGAAAAGAATGTATATCCTGCTGTTTTGGGGTAAAATGCTCTATAGATGTCTGTTAGGTCTAGTTCATTTATCATATTATTCAAGCTCTCTGTTTCTTTATTTATCCTCTGTCCAGATGCTCTATCCAATACTGAGAGTGGTGTATTGAAGTCTCCAACTATTATTGTAGAGACATCTATTTCTCCCTTCAACTTTACCAGTGTGTGCCTCATGTATCTTGGGGCGCTGAGGTTAGGTGCATAAATACTTAGAATAGTTATTTCTTCTTGTTGAATTGCCCCTTTTATTAATATATAATGACCTTCTTCATCCCTTATAACAGTTTTGCATTTAAAATCTATTTTGTCTGATATATTAGAATAGCTACTCCAGCTCTTTTTTGGTTACTATTTGCAAGGAATATCTTTTCATAACCTTTCACTTTTAACCTGGTTGTGTACTTATGTCTGAGGTGAGTCTCTTATATACAACCTAAAGATGGCTCATATTTTTTAATTCATTCTATCAGTCAATGTCTTTTGATTGGGGAGTCAAGCCATAAACATTCAATATTATAACTGTAAAGCGTTACTTATTACATCCATTTTGACCTTTGGCTTTCTTTTGTCATATTGTACTATTGTCTATCTTTTTACCCTTTAACTTGCCCTTTCTAATAATCTTCATTTCTACACTCTTCTCCAAGTCTTTTTCACCCTTGTTTTTTCCTTTCAGGCTGCATCACTCCCTTTAGTATCGCTTGTAATTCTGGTCTTTTGGTGACATTTTCTATCAGTTTTTGTTTGTCTGTGAAGACTTTGAACTCCCTTTCGTTTTTGAAGGACATCTTTGCTGGATATAGAATTCTGGCTGGCAGTTTTTCTCTTCCAATACCTTAAATACATCATATTACTTTCTTCTCTCCTCCATGGTTTCTGATGATGATCAGCACTTAATCTTATCAAGTTTCCCTTGTATGTGATGCTTTGCTTTTTTCATGCTGCTTTCAAAATCTTTTCTTTATCTCTGATAGTTTTCGAAGTAGGTCTGTTTGGGTTTATTCTGTTTAGGGTGTGTTATCCTTTTTGAAAGCCATATTTATTTCTTTCATAAGGGTAGGGAAGTTTTCAGTCATTATTTCCTCAAATGTTCTTTCTGTCCCTTTTCCATTTTCTTCTCCTTCTGGGATACCGATAACGCGTTTTGTGTTGTCATTCAATTCCCTGAGACCATGTTCCATTTTTTCCATTCTTTTCTCTTTTTGTTCTCCTGTCTTTTCCAGTTCAGATATTCTGACTGTGAAATTGCTAATTCTGTCTTCAAGCAATTCAAATCTGCTCTTATGTGCCTCTAATGTATTTTTAATCTCATCCATTGTGGAATCCTTTCATTCCCATAAGTTCTGTTACTTTTCTTTGCAGACTTGCAAATTGTTCTTTATGCTTACCCAGTGTCTTCTTAATATCCTTTGTCTCTTTAGTCATATTTTCTTTAAATTCTTTGAAGTGATTTAAGAGAGTTGTGTGATTATCATTGATTAATTGTTTCAAATCCTGAATCTCTTCAGGATATTTGGTTTGTTCCTTTGGCTGGGCCATCTCTTCCTGTTTCCTAGTATGGCTCGTAATTTTTTGCTGATGTCTAGGCAACTGATATGTTGGTGAATTTACTCTGAGTGCCAATTTCTCTCTCTTGCCTATTTTTTTTTTTTCCACAGCTTTTCTTTGATATTTGGTTCAACTTATCCTCTCTTTAAGATTGTCCAGCTTAAGTTATCAGAATTGTGCCGAGGACTCATTACTGGGGTGCAGACTTTCTCCCAGGGGTGGGGTAAAGAGACCTCTAAAAGCAGTTATCGTCCATGTAATTTCAAGACCGGCCAGCAGATGGTGCTCATTGGCATAGCTTTCTACTGAGTTATCTCTCTGGGTTTTCTTTGTTTTGGTCTGGCCAAAGCCAAGATTCAAAGCCCACTCTGCTGGTGGAATTCACTGATGAAAAGCCCTTCCTTTTCCTTTGTAACAGCTGGCAGGGAGGAAGATGAATGCTGCCCTCTCAGTCAGCTGAAATGAACCATGGGTTTTACTCCAGCTTAATATCTTGGGGACGGGAGAGAGGAGCCCTTTTCAGCAGCTGGGAGGTTTAGTAACTCAGTTTGTTTTTTTTGTCTTCTTCTCTCTGTCCTTCACCCTCCTGGGAGTTGTGAAGTGCTGTTCTGGTCTGCTGGCCCACAAAGCAGGTCCCTCAGGCAGCTTTTGGCTCTTTCTCCATTGTTTTTGTGAGAAAGCTGAGCCTCATCTGTCTAATCCAACACCATCTTCCCACAATCTCCTGTGGTTTTTTATTTATTTATTTTTTTTAATTAAAGAAGTTGTGAGTTTACAAAACAACCATGTATAGCATACTGGGTTCCCATATACCACCCCTGTTGTGGAACATTTGTTACAACTGATAAAAAGACATCCAAGTATTTCTACTAACTATAGTCTGTAGCTTATATTAGCTGCATTTCCTCATAAACCACCTTATTATTAACACCATGTATTAATATTGTACATTTGCTATAGTTTGTGTAAGAATTTCTCACATTTGTACTGTTAACCACAATCCATCATCCACCACTGGATTCACTGTAGTCCCATGCCTTGTACAATCCATTCAAAGTGTATCCTCAGTGGCTCTTGGTTTCATCAGAGTTGTATCATCACCTCAATTTTAGAATGTTTCCATAACTACAGAAAGTTAACTCCCTTACCCCCTTTTAGCCCCTTATTGTTGACCCTTAGCATTGATATAGTATCTTCATTGCCATGGATGCAAAAATATTACTATATTACTGTTAATTATAGTCCATAAATTAGTTGTATTTCCCCAAAGTATCACCATATTCTAAATGCCTTGTAATAGTGACATACTTTTGTTCTAGTTCATAGAAGAACATCCTTGTATTTGTACTATTATACACAAACCTCATCCACCACTGAGCTCACTATATTATACAATTCCAAGATTATCCTCTAACTTTCTTTCTACTGACATTTACATCCCTGGACTACCCCTTTCAGTCATATTCCCATTTTCAAATCAGCAGTGTTAGTTATAATCACTATAATGTGTTACCATCAACTCTATCCATTTCCTAACATTTACAATTAACTTTACTAAAAATTTTACTTACGTTAAGCATCAGCACCCCCCTTCTCAACCCTCATTCTATCCCCTAGTGATCTATACTCTAGATTTTAACTCTGTGAGTATACTCATTGTATTTAGTTCATATTGGTGAGACCATATAATATTTGTGTCTGACTTGCTTCACTCAACATAATGTCTTCAGGGTTCATCCATGTTCTCATATGAGTCCCTATTTCATTTCTTCTTACAGCTGAATAGTATTCCATCAAATGTGTATACCACATTTTGTTTATCCATTCATCGGTTGATAGACACTTGGGTAGTTTCCATCTTTTGGCAATTGTGAATAATGACGCTATGAACATTGGTGTGCAAATGTCAATTTGCATCCCTGCTTTCAGTTCTTCTGAATATATTCCTAGTAGTGGAATTGCTGGATCATATGGCAGCTCTATATTTAGCTTCCTGAGGAATGGTCTTCCACAGAGGTTTCACCATTCTACATTCCCACTAACAGTGAAGGAATGTTCCTATTTCTCCACATCCCCTCCAGTATTTGTTATTTGCTGTAGGATCATGCACTTTTGACAAGAAGATCCAGAAGTGATGCAGGACCCTCCACTGCCCCCTCTAAGTGTCACACTGTGCAATTATCCAGGCATTGTGATGTCAACTTAGGTCACTTGAGGAAGCTGGTGTGTGCCATGTTCCCCACTGTCAAAGTACATTTTCTCCTGTTGTAATTACTTATATTTTGGGAAAGATATTTTGAGACTTTGTAGACATTAGTCATCCAAAGCTCACCCATGAGCTCTACCATTTATTAGTAATTTTTGGCTGAATGATTACCAAATGGAGATTTTCTGATTTCAACATTCTTTCAATGGTCTCTTATTTTTGTCTTTATTCATTTATTTATACCAATGTGAACTCATAGATTCCTATTTTATTCAATGGATTATATGTTTTTTTACTCTCATTATTTATGTTGATGCTTGACTTGTTCTATATTTAATTAGTAGGAGACCCTTCAAGCCTTTTTCTTTTGTATACATCCCCATCATTCTTTGAGCACTTCCTTGTTCCAGGCGTATCGTGTATATTCCCTGCCCTAACCTGGTTCTTTTTAGTGAAGAATGGTATTTAGAAACTAAGATCTGAGCACTAGATATGCTCATTTCTGCGAGGGTGTTGCAGCTCCCAGATCTTCCCAACGTTAGGAAATAACTGTGTAAGTATAAATATGCTTTCATACATCTTCATAGATATTTATTTTCATATCTATATTTATTGAAACTCATGAGTTTGCATCAATACCTCCAATTCCAATGCCAATACCACATCCTAGCTTTCCTCCTTTTCATATTTGTAGACTTCTTCTCTAACAGGAAGAGCCTGACTGCTTTTAGCCTCAAATGTACTTATTTCCTCAAGCCCCCTGTATGTAACTGATCTGGCTGATCATCCTCCTTTTTCATTCAGGTCCTGCCTAAAGGATTTTTGGCTGAATTATTCACGAAGGTTTTTTTCCCCCTTTTTTAGCATTTAAACATATGAGTTTAAAATTAATTAAATTGCCTGAGGAAAGTGCCTGATTGGTGTGAACCTTTCAAACTCCTTAAACAGTTCACAGAACATACTCCAACATGATGATTAACAGACTTCTTAATAATGCACATGAATCTAATTTTAAAAAATCAACTTTTGAGCTTTATGTCCATTATTTTTATACTTTGAAAATACATTCCTAGAATTATGGCCAAATTTATTTTCATATTCTTCTAGAAAGTCGATAGTACTGTTTTCGATATCTTTCTGGGCTTGTAGTAATCTTACCAAATGCAATAAAAAAAAAAGAATACCTCCTCAGACTAAATGACTGAAGGAGCAAAATATGGGTTGTAGACTGATTCTTACTTAGTCATGGGGCCTGGGTGCACAGTCCAAGCTTCTCTAACCATGAACCACGGGCATTAGGTTATGTCCCTTTTTATAATTAACTCTTACTTGCTTGTCATGAGATTTTCAATACCTTGCCTTTCATATTCCTTTAATTTTTTTTAAAACTTGGTGTCATTCCCAGGAATAATGTATGCTTCAAATTTTCATGGCCAACATTACTCAACTCATTGTCCTGCCTTTATGATATATTTATTGATCACATCCATTAACATCATTGAAAACTTTTATCAATATCTCATTATAATTAGGATCATTCTGAGAGTTTGTCTACTATGAGACATCAAGTCTGTATGGTGAATTGTTTCCCACGGGACATTTGGCTATTTATTACCTTAGACATACTTTTGGAGTCTTTAATTTGTTTCTGTATATGATCAATGCTAGACTCCATTTCTACTTAGGTATTATATGGGGCCACTGGTAGTGATTAGTCTTTTTGATTTCTTGTACCTACAATTGTTTCCCTGTTTTTAATTAGAGAAGTTAGATGTTGTATTAGTCAACCAAAGGGGTGCTGATGCAAAGTACAAGAACGCTGTTGGCTTTTATAAAGGGTATTTATTTGGGGTAGAAGCTTACAATCACAAGGCCCTAAAAGAGTCCAACTCAAGGTACCATAAGAGCTACTTTCCCAGTTCTGGGAAAATGGTGCGAAGTTGGGTGGGCAGAGTCTGATCCTCTCACAAAAAAGGGAGCAGAGAGAAGGCAGAAACCTATCTAGAGGAGCTGCTTTGGATATATATAGAACGGGAAGGTGCTCTGAGTCATCTAGGAGGGTACTGGAAAGATAAAGAAGTCAAAGGAAAACCATGAGTTGCTCGCCCCTGTGGCTGGAAAAGGTATGTATACCCCGCCCTCAGGACAAATAGCCTAGGTGTAGCCCCAGGCCCACTGTTCTGAACGGAGTGTCAGTGTGATGGGGCATTCCCTAGGAGGAAGAGGGGTCTGGCAGGGTGGAGAGTGGTTTCTTTGTGGTGAGTTTGGCCAGCTGAGCCTCTTTTGAATCTTGGAAGGGACCACACCCCGATGGGGAGAGGGGACGGGGATTCTCCTCAGGCAGGCTGTCACACCCAGTCACCCAGGTAAAGAGTGGAAGTAAATTAGAGAGCAGACAGGTGCTTAATTAGCAGGGATCTGGCAAACTACTAGGAATCTAACCTGCCTGAGGGAAAGGGGGTGGGTAGCTTTCTGAAAGGCTAACTAACCTAAGGAGACAATTTAGTTCAATGGAGGAATTCCTACCTTGCCTATATGAGGTCCCTGGTTTGATTCCCAGCTCTTTTTAGAGATGTGATCCATTGGGTTATCAGGCATCCAGGTGATACTTTATGATAGGGAACATAGAGACGTTCTTTTTGTATTAGCTGTTCTTGGATGTCATATTGTTTTTTAAAAGTTTTTTTTTTCTCCCTATTTTACTTACTAAAACTTGGTTCGAAACCTGCAGAGGGCAGGCTGCAAGGTGATTGATTGATGAACACCGGTAGCCTGAGAAGCTCCTCTGTACCTTTTACTTGTGTTAAATATTTCTTTTCCTAGATCTTGTATGGTTCCTTTTCTACCTTTTATTATTATGATGATGATTATTCTCTTTCTTTTCTTATCTCTTTCCTTTTCTCTGGTCCTAATTTTCTTTTTCAAGGGAACATTGACAACAGCAGGGAAATAGAATAAGAGGAACAAAGTGTCAAAGTAAAATCTTACCATATACACATAAACAACAAAATAAAACCTTAGAGTAGAAAGAGAAGCCAATCAACAGAATAAACCCATCAAGATACCAAGATACCTAGATACCAACAAAAAATTACAAGCCATACGAACAAACAAACAAACTTAAACCAAGAGGAGATGCAGAACATGGAACAACTAATCAGAGATTTTCAAACAAATATCATGAATCAACTGAATGAATGAAAGAAGAGATTAAGGGTATTAAGGAGACACTGGGAGAACATACTGAAGAAATTGTAAACATAAATTAAAAGCAAACAGATATGATGGTGTGAATGGCACAATGTAAAAAATAAAAAATACTCTGAAAGCACATAACAGCAGATTTGAACCTGCAGAGGAAAGAATCAGCAATGTGGAAGGCAGTACAGCTGAATTTAGACAGATAGTAGAACAGATAGATAAAAGATAGAAAAAATCCAGCAAGGACTTAGGGATTTGAATGACAACACAAAATGCACACACATACACATTATAGGCATCCCCAGAGGGAGAAGAGAAGGGAAACAGGACAGAAAGAGTGTTGGAGGAAATAATGACTGAAAATTTCCCAACTCTATTGAAGGACATGGTCGTACATATTCAAGAAGTGCAGTGCACCCAAAAACAGTATAACTCCTAACAGGCCTATCCCAAAACATAAATTTGTCAAATTTTCCAATTCTCAAGAGACAATACTGAAAGCAGCAAGAGAAAAGAGAACCATCACATACAAGGGAAGCTCAATAAGATTAAGTGCTGATTTCTCATCTGAAACCATGGAGGCAAGAAAGCAGTGGTATGACATAGTTAAGGTGCTAAAAGAAAAACACTTCCAGCCAAGAATTCTCTATCCAGCAAAACTGGCATTCAGAAATGAGGGAGAGTTCAAAATATTCACAGATAAACAGAAATTAAGAGAGTTTGTCAGTAAGAAATCTGTCCTTCAAGAAATACTAAAGGGAGTTCTGCAGGTTGAAAGGAAAAAAGAGGAAAGAGTTGGAGGAGAGTGTAAGAACAACTAAAATGATAAAAAGAGAAATAAAACAACATAGGGCATAAAACTCAAGAAAATATGGCTAATGTAAGTAATTCCTTGACAGTAATAACATTGAATGTTAATGGATTAAACTCTCCAGTCAAGAGACACAGATTGGCAGAATTGATAAGGAAATATGACCCATCTATATGCTGTCTACAAGAAACTCACCTTAGACCCAGGGATGCAAGGAGACTGAAAGTGAATGATTGGAAAACAATTTTACATGCAAATAATAACCAAGAAAAAAGAAAAAAAAAAGGGTGGGAGTAGCTATACTAATATCAGATAAAATAGACTTAAATGCAAAACTATTGTAAGAGACAAAGAAGGCCACTCTTTATTAATGAAAGGGGTAATCTGTCAAGAAGAAAGAACAATCACAAACATTTATGCACCTAACCAAGGTGCCTCAAAATACATGAGGCAAACATTGAAAAAACTAAGTGGAGAAATAGATGCCTCTACAATTATAGTGGGGGACTTTAATATACCATTATCACCATTAGACAGAACATCTCAACAGAGAATCAATAAAGAAAAAAGACATTGAATAATACTTTAGAGTATTTGGACCTAATAGACATATACAGAACATTACACCCAAATACAGTGGGATACACATTCTTCTCAAGTGCACATGAATCATTCCTCAGGATAAACCACATGCTAGGCCACAGAACAATGAATTCAGAAAGATTGAAATTATACAAAATAATTTCTCTGACCACAATGGAGTGAAGCTGGAAATCTGTAAGGGGCCGAGAAGCAGATTAGGCACAAAGATATGGAAGTTCAACAACACACTTTTAGACAAAGAGTGGGCCAAGGAGGAAATTGCAAAAGAAATCAGTAACTACCTTGAAATGAATGAAAATGACAACACAATGTATCAAAACCTATGGGATGCAGCAAAAGCTGTACTGAGAGGGAAATTCATAGCCATAAATGCCTATATTAAAAAAGAAGAAAGCTAAAATCAAATACCTAACTGCACACCTGGAGGAATTAGAAAAAGAAAAACAAACTAATCTCCAAATAAGTAGAAAGAAGGAAATAACAAGAATTAAAGCAGACCTAAATAAAGCACTAGAAAAAATAAACAAAACCAAAGCTGGTTCTTTGAGAAGATTAATAAAATTGACAAACCCTTAGCTAGACTAACAAAGAAAAAAAGAGAGAAGATGAAAATACATAAAATAAGAAATGAGGAAGGGAATATCACCAATGACCCCACAGAAATAAAGAGTATCATAAAAGAATACTTTGAAAAATTGTATGCTAACAAGATGAGTAATTTAGAGGAAATGGACAAATTCCTAGAAACACACAAGCAGCCTACATTGACAAGAGAAGAAATTGATGAATTCAACAGACCAATCACAAGTAACAATTTTGAATCAGTCATCAAAAACCTCCCAACTAAGAAGAGCCCAGGACCAGATGACTTCACAGGTGAATTCTACCAAATATCCCAGAAAGAATTAACAACAATCCTGCTTAAACTCTACCAAAAAATAGAATTGGAGGGAACATTGCCCAACTCATTCTATCATGCTAACATTACCTTAATACCAAAGCCAAACAAAGATGCCACAAGAAGGAAAACTATAGACCAATCTCTCTAATGAACCTAGATGCTAAAATCCTCAACAAAATACTTGCTAATCATATTCGACAACACATCAAATGAATTATATACCATGACCAAGTGGGTTTCATCCCTGGTATGCAGGGATGGTTCAACACAAGAAAATCAATCAATGTAATACACCACATAAACAGATTGAAAGAACAAAATCACATGATCATCTCTATAGATGCAGAAAAAGCATTCAACAAAATACAGCACCCTTTCCTGAAAAACAAAACAAAACAAAAAAAAAACAACACTTCAAAAGATGGGAATAGAAGGAAACTTCCTCAATATGATTAAAGGTATATATGAAAAAGCTAACATTATACTTAATGGTTAAATCCTAAAAGATTTCCCTCTATTTCTGGAACAAGAGAAGGATGCCCACTTTTACTGCTCTTATTTAACATTGTGTTAGAAGAACTTGCTCAAGCACTTAGGCAAGAAAAAAGATATAAAAGGCATCCAAATTGGAAAGGGAGAAATAAAAATTTCACTATTTGCAGATGACATGATCCTATACATAGAAAGCACTGAGAAATCTACAACAAAGCTTCTAGAGCTTATAAATCAGTTCAGAAAGTGTCATGTTATAAGATCAATGTGTAAAAATCAGTAGCATTTCTGTACACCAAAAAAGAGAAAACTGAGGAGGAAATCAGAAAAAAAAAATTCCCATTTACAATAGCAAATAAAAGAATCAAATACCTAGGTTGTTCCTCAGGAAGCTGACTATAGAACTGCCATATGATCCAGCAATCCCACTGCTGGGTATATACCCAGAAGAATTGAAAGCTGGGACACAAACAGATATATAGCACACCAATGTTCATAGTGCATTATTCACTATTGCCAAAAGTTGGAAACAACCCAAATGTCTGTCAACAAATGAATGGATAAATAAATTGTGGTATATACATACAATGGAATATGTATGTATTCAGCTGTAAGAAGAAATGCAGTATTAACACATGGCATAACATGGATGAATCTTGAAGACCTTATGTTGAGTGAAGCAAACCAGGCACTGAAGGACAAATACTACATGACCTCACCGATATGAATTAAGCAAATTGAGCAAACTCACAGAACTAGATTCTGGACGACAGGTTTACAGGAGATAGAAAGGGAGAAGAAGGTTGTGCGCCGATGCCCATATGGGCAAAATCTATGATAAGGTGGAAGGGTGTAGTTGTGCAGTGGATGGGCATGACAGTGGTGTAGTGATGATATTGGGTTCGGCGGTGCTGGTTTGTGAGGGGGATAGGGTGGGGAGGGTGGGTTGGACTGTCCACAGAACTGGCAGGTGGGTTGGGGGAGGGAGCAGGTGCACTCTGGGGATTTGCAGATATGTGGTTGAAATTTCAAAGTTGGGACTTTTCTTTTGGCAAATATGGCAGGGGAGGGTTACTGGTTTAGGGTGTTGGGTGTGGGGGGCATGTGGGACCGGGTGCACCTGGGACAGGCTTCTAAGGAGTGTGTGAGTGATCATCTTGTCATAGTGTGTTATATCAGTGGGTGGAGATCCACATAATGAGCGGAAAGGTGTTGGACTCCCATCCTGGGGAGTCCTGCTATGTTCTCAGATAGAGGTGTAGGAGGATCTCAAGAGCATAGGTAATGCCTAATAGGGGAAGCCTGGCCAGTACGTCAAGCCCTCAGTGTTGCTGCAAGTAACTATGATCTTGTTCTTGAAGGAGTGAAGCTTGGTGGTTGCCATGGGTCCTGAAGGGAGGGGGTTGGAGAAATAGAATAGATGCAACATGGGGCATTTTGGGGGTGATAGAATTGTTCTACATGATCTTGCAATGATGGATACAGGCCATGTTAAATTTTATCAAACTTTATAAAAGTGTATGGTCCAAAATGTAAACCATAATGTAAATCATAGACCATGGTTATTTGCAATGTTTCAATATTTGTACATCAATTGTAACAAAGGTACCATCCACATGTAAAATGTTATTAATAGGGGAAAGGGGAAAACGGGGAGGGTGTTGAGTATATGGGAATCCCCTATGTCCTGAACATCATTTTTCTGTAACCTTTAGCTTCTTTGAAGACAAAAATGAAAAAAAAATAAGACACTGGGGGAATAAATGGAAGAAAATGTCACTGTACATACAAGACAACAGATCTTTACAGTGATGAAAGATATAATGTCAAAAACATTTTATTTAATTTTATATTTTTAAATTATTTTTTTATTATTCCAATTTTTTTTTGTATTTTATTTGTTATTTTTAAAACTATCATTATTATTTCATTTTCTTATTACTTGCTATTTGTTATTTTGTTATCTTCAGTTTTGAAGAAGTTTTGGATCACAGAAGGGTTTCAATGGGGGCATCAGAGGATCATTGAGGCGGGGTGTCAATGATGTGGAATACATGGGAGGAGGTTCACCAGGGTCATACCTATAAGGCATATAAATGTGTTCAAGTGTTCATGGGGCATTGTAATGGTGGAGATTCACACAAATAACTGAAAGAATATTGAATTCCCATCCTGGGGAGCTCTGCCACATCCTCTAATGGGACAGCAAGAATCCTCCAAGTACAAGGGCAGTGACTAGTGAAGTAGGATGGACCATTGATGGGTTCTTGATATTGATGACCGTACTCATGAACCTTTACTTTTGAAATTGAAATTTAGGGTACCTAAGAGTTACCTCCTGAAAGCCTCCTTGTTGCTCAAATGTGGCCTCTCTCTAAGCCAAACTCAGCATATAAATACATTACTTTCCCCCCAGCATGGGACTGACTCCCAGGGAAGAGCCTCCCTGGCACCAAGGGATAACTACCAAGCACCAACTAGCAATGCAACTGGAAAAAGACCTCGACCAAAAGGGGGAAAGGGTAAAGACAAATGAGTTTAAGTGGCTAAGAGACTTCAAAATGAGTTGGAAGGTTATTCCAGAGGTTATGCTTATGCATGTTTCAGGAGGATCTCATTAACTGCCAAACTAAATATTGCCTCAAATAGCAAGGCTCCTGAGGACTCTGTAAACATCCAGACACTATAGGCAGGGCTGATAGCTCAGGAGTTTGGTGCCCTGCCAGTGGGCCCTACTTTGGAATTTATGCTCCCCAGTGTGACAGAGTTGAACTCAGTTGTGGTTTCCCTACACATGGCTCTTCTGCCCCTTCTATTTGAACCTATAGTTAGTACTAGAATTGATAGGTATATGTCCAAAAGACTTAAATCTTTGGGCTGTCCATGTGCCAGCTAGGCCCTGAATCTCAACAGAGTTTGTCAGACTCTCTCTCCAGTTTGTCAGACTCACCTAGGACAACTAACAAGGAGATGATGATGGACAATGACCATCCAAAGGAACAGAGAGAGTCTACAACTGCAAGCAAGACAGTCCCATCCATTTGCCCCATGGGATCTAAGCCCCCTCTCAAGTAAAGGCAGAGTGGGCATCACTATACCAGAATCCTCAGGATTGCGAGATGAACGATGGACTAAATTAGACTTACTGGTATTCTACGATAGACTTACCGTGATTCTAGCAATGGAAGAACTTTTATCACTGATGTGGAGGCAGTGTCCACTGGATGTTCTGAGGGGAGGGAGACGGAAAAACAGGTGTAATATAGGGGCTTTTTCAGAACTTGGGTATTGTCATGAATGACATTGCAATGACAGATACAGGCCATATATATCTTGTCATAACTTACAAAATTTTGCGTGAGAGAGTGTAAACTCTAATGTAAACTATAATACATGCTTAGAGGCAATGCTCTAAAATGTATTCATCAATTGTAACAAATGTACCACACTGTTGAAGGATGTTGTTATCATGGGAAAATGTGGGCGGTATAGGGAGCGGGGCATATGGGAATCCCCTATATTTTTTATGTAACATTTATGTAATTTATGTATTTTAAAAAAAATAAACAAGTATATTTGAAAAAAAAAAAAAAAAGAAAGGAGATGAGAGATATTAGCTGGGGGGAGGGGGTGGCGGGAAGAGGTACTTTCTCACCCGAAGTCTGTTGCCACCTGTTGGAGCAAGATGGTGGGCAATGTCTGTGAGGGTTCAGCCTGCCTTCTTCCTCTTAAGGCTCTGTGGTCCCAGCTTCTTCCAATCTCAGCTGTAGTCTGGTATAAGACTGGTCTCTCTCCCAGGTTGTTTATTTCTGGGCTCAGCTGCTCAGGTCTCTTCACAAGGTCAGCTGTAGACTATCAGGCTCATCTCTCTTCCCAGGGTCTCTGCCGTGTCTAATGAGCTGTCTCTCTTCCTCTGTGTTCTTCTCTGTTTACTTCCGTGTGAGCATCTGTTTTATCCCCAAGCGGGCTGGGACTTAACGCTGAGTCACACTTTAATGATGTGGTTGGATCACAGCCCTAATCTTAACATAATTTAATCAGACATCTCAGCTGAATCTAATACAATCAAAGGGTTATCACGCTAGAGGATCCAACCTGTTTACAAACATAATCTATATTTCTTTTTGGAATTCCTAAATAATATCAAACTTCTACAGATGTTTACAGAAAAATCAAGCAGAAAGTAGAGTTCTTATATACCCCCTTCCCCCACAAACACACAGCTTTCCCTGTTATTAACACTTTGCATTAGTGTGGTACTTTTGAAATAATATTAGTTTACATTAGGGTTCACTGTTTGAGTTGTATAGTTCTATGGTTTCTTAAAATTTTTATTATGCTAACACATATACTACCTAAAATTTCCCATTTTAACCACTTTCAAATATACAATTCAGTGGTGTTAATTACATTCACAATGTTGTGCTACCTTCACCACCATTCATTTCCCAAACTTTGCCATCACCCCAAGCAGAAACCCTGTACAAATTAAGCAATAACTCGCCATTCCCTACCCCAACCCTGGCCCTTGGCAACTAGTATTCTAGTTTCTGACTCTAAGAATTGGCATATTCTAATTATTTCATGTAAGTGAAATATTTGTTTTTTTGTGTTTGACTTATTTCACTCCACATAATGCCCTCAAGATTCATCCATGTTGTAACAGGTATCAGAACTTCATTCCTTTTTAGAGCTGTGTAATATTCTGTTCTAAGTATATACCACATTTTGTTTATCCGTTGATCTTTTGGTGAACATTTGGGTTACACCCATTTTTTGGCAATTGTGAATAATGCTGCTGTGAACATTGATATGCAAATATCTGTTTGAGTCCCTGCTTTCAATATTTTGGGGTAAATAACTAGCAGTGGTATTGCCAGGTCATATGGTATGTCTATTTTTAGCTTTTTTGTACCTACAGTTTTCTAGTCTCTTTAAATTACAAAATACTTGTAATTTATTATCACAATTTATTCTTTCGTATATACATAGAAACAAGCACATGCTTATGCTTAATAAACATGTATATTGAAAATACCCACATATATGAATAGTCCCTTAAACATAATTTACTCATGCTTATTTTTGTATCACAGCTTAATTTTCTCTTTAGGGTATCACTATGAATATATGGCACTTCACAGACTCAAATTCTTGTAATTTTCATCTCCCTTTTTGATGCTCAGAATATTGCAACTTAGTGGAAACCCTTTACACTTATTTCTCTGTTTTTTAAAAAATTTTAATTTAATTTAAATTTTTTTTTATTTCTCTGTTTTTGATTTTTAAAAGAGTATTGCTTGAGACAGTAAAAAAAAATATTGTAACATTTATATGACATAAAATTTCCCATTTAAAACACATTCAATAATATTTTATTCATAATTCAGTGCTTACATCACCACTATCCATAACCAAAACTTCTCATCACACCAAACAGAAGCTTGGTGAACATTAAGCAATATTGTTCAGTCTTCCTCATACCTGCCCCTCCTAGGTCCTGCTAACCTCTGATACACTCTCTGTCTCTATGAACTTGTACATTCTAGGTATTTTACATAAATGTAATCATGCAATATTTGTCCTTTTGTTAACATTTATTTCACAAAAAATGGTGTCCTGTTTCATTAATTTTGTTGTATGTATCAGAACCTCAATCCTTTTTATGGCTGAATAATTTACCATCATATGAATATACCATTCATTTATCCATTCATCTTTTGATGGGCATAATGCCACGGTGGATATCATAATGCAGATATCTGTTCAGGTCCTTGCTTTCATACTTTTGGGTAAGTACCTAGAAGTGAGATTTCGGGGCCATATGGTGATTTTACACTTAACTTTCCGATGAATTGCCAAACACCATTTTATATTCTATCAATAATGAATGAGAGTTCTTTTTTCCCACATCCTCTCCGACACTTCTTATTTTCCATTTTGTTAAAATAGTAGGCATTTTAGGGTGTGCAAAATGTTATTTCATATGGTTTTGGTTTGCATTTGGATGTTGAGCCTCTTTTCTTGTACTTTTTGGCCATTAGTATATCTTCTTTGGAGAAAGGTCTATTCAAGTCTTTTGCCCATTTTTTTAGTGGATTTTGTTGTTGTTCACTTATAGGCGTTCTTTATATTTTTTTGGATATTAAACACTTATTAGGTATTAGATATGTGGTTTCAAAATATTCTCTCCCTTTCTGTTGGTTGTCTTTTTACTTTCATGATGAAGTGCTTTTATGCCCAAAATTTAAAAAATTTTGATGAAGTCCCTTTTATCTATTTTTTCTTTTGTTGCTTGTGCTTTTGCTGTAAAGCCTAAGAAACCACTGTATGACACAAGTTCCTGAAGATGTTTCCCCATGTTTTCTTCTAGGAGTTTTATAGTTTCAGTTCTTATATTTAAGTTTTTGAATGATTTTGAGTTAATTTTTTTATGTGGTATGAGGTAGGGGTCTGCTTTTATTTTTTTTACCTGTGGCTATCCAGTTTTCCTAGCATCATTTCTTTTTTTTTTAAATAAAATTTTATTGAAGTATATCATTCATACTTGAACATACATAAACAGTAAGTGTATAGTAAAAGTTGTGAATTTACCAAACAAGCATGCATATCATCATACAAGGCTCCCATATATCTCCCCACCACCAACACCTTGCGTTGTCATGAAACATTTGTTACAAACTATGAAAGTGCATCATCAAAATATTACTACTAACTATAGCCCATGTCTTACATTTGGTGTATTTTCCCCCAATCCACCCAATTATTAACACCCTGTATTAGTATTATATGTTTGTTATCGTTCATGAGAGAATGTTTTCATATTTGTCCTGTTAACTACTGTCTATCATCCACCACTGGATTTCCTGTGTTGTATAGTCCCACGCTTTGTACAATCCACTCAAGGTGTACACTCAGTGGCACTCATTTTCATCGCAGAGTTGCCCAGCACAATTTCTTGAATAGACTATTCTTTCTCCTGAATGAACTTTGCACCCTTGTCAAAAATCAATTGGCCATAGATGTGAAGGTTTATTTCTGAAGTCTAAAAACTATTCTATTCATCTATACGTCTTTCCTTATGCCATTACCATGCTGTTTTGATTACTGTAGCTTTTTAATAAGTTTTAAAATCAGAAAATGTGAGTTCTCCAACTTCATTCTTCTTTTTCAGGATGGTTTTGATGATTCAGGACCACTTACCATTGCATATAATTTGATGATTGGCTTTTCCATTTCTGCAAAGAAGGCTGTTGGTATTTTGACTGGGATTGTATTGAATCTGTAAATTGCTTTGGGTAGAAATGACATCTTAAGAATATTTAGTTTTCTAGTACATGAACATAGAATGTCCTTCCATTTATTTAAGTCTTCTTTGATTTCTTTTAACAATGTTTTGTAGTTTTCCATATACAAGTCCTTTACTTCCTTAGCTAAATTTATTCCTATCATTTGATTCTATTAGAATTTTATTCCTATCATTTGATCATTTGATTCTATTGTAAATGGAAGTTTTTTCCTTGATTTCCTTTTCAGATTGCTCATTATTAGTTATAAAAACACTACTGAGTTTTGCATGTTGATCTTTTACCCCACCACTTTGCTGAATTCATTTATTAGCTCTACTAGCCTTGTGTGGAATTTTCAGGATATTCTATATTTAGGATTATATCATGTGCAAATAAAAAATGCTTTACTTATTCCTTTTCCAATTTTTGTGACTTTTATTTATTTTTTCCACGTCTAAATGCTCTGACTAGAACTTCTAGTAAAATGTTCAATGACAATTGTGACAAGAGGCATCCTTGTCTTTTTCCTGATCTTAGAGGTTAAGCAGCCAGCCTTTCTCCCTTAAGTCTGATTTTAACTGTGGGACTTTCATATATGCCCTCTATTATGTCGAGGAAGTTTCCTTCTATTCCCAGTTTTCTAAGTGTTTTATCAAGAAGGGGTGCTGGATTTTGTTAAATGCCTTTTGTGCATCACATGAGATGATCATGTGGATTTTCTTCCCTTCATTTTATTAATGTGCTTATTAAATTGATTGATTTTCCTATATTGAAATACCTTTGTATTACTAGGTTAAATCCCATGCAATTATGGTATGGTTATGGTGTATAATCCTTTTAATGTGCAGTTTGATTCAATTTGCTAGTATTTTGTTGAATAGTTTTGCATAAGGGATATTGGTCTCTAAGTTTCTTTTCTTGTGATATTTTTATCTGGCTATGGTATTAGGGTAATGGTGAGTTAGGAAGTCCTCCCTCCTCTTCAATTTTTTGAAGACTTTATGAAGTATAGGTGTTAATTCTTCTTTGAATGTTTGATCAAGATCACCAGTGAAGTCATCTTGTCCTGAACTTCCTTTTTGGGAGGTTTTGGATTACTGATTCAATCTCTTTACCTGTTATTGGTCTGTTGAGATTTTTTTATTCCTTCTTGAGTAAGAAAATTTATATGATTCTAGGAATTTACCCATTTCATCTAAGTTACCTATTTTGTTGGTACACAATTGTTCATAGTATACTCTTGTAATTCTTTTTATTTCTGTAAGGTTGGTAGTAATATCCCAAATTTCATATATGATTTTAGTTACTTTCTCCTTTTCATTTTATTTTTTGTCAGTCTAGCTAAAGGTTTGTCAATTTTATTGACATTTTTTAAAAAATTTGGGTTTCAGGGAGTCTATTGTTTTTCTGTTCTCTATTTCATTTATCTCCACTTTAATATTTTTTATTTCCTTCCTTCTGCTAACTTTGGGCTTAGTTTGCTCTTTTTTTTTCTAAAATTTCCAGGTCTGAACTTAGGTTACTGAGTTGAGAACCTTATTTCTAAATGTAGCTTTATAGCTAAAAATTGCCCATGAGTACTGCCTTTGCTACCTCCCATAAGTTTTTGTATGTTGTGTTTTTGTTTTCATTCAACTCAAGGTATTTTCCAGTTTCCCTTGTGATTGGTTGTTTAAGTGTATGGTTAATATTCACATATTTGTGAATTTTTTTAGCTTTACTTCTGTTATTAATTTCTACCCACATTCTATTATATTAGTAAAAAATACTTGGTATGATTTCAATCTTTTTAAATTTATTGAGATATTTTTGTCATTTATGTATGATGTATCCTGAAGAATGATCCATGTGCACTTAAAAAGAATGTGTATTCTGCTGTTTTTGGGTGAAATGTTCTATATATGTCTGTTGGGTATAGTTGGCTTATACTATTGCTCAAGTCCTCTCTTTCCTCATTGATCTTCTGTCTAGATGTTCTACCCATTATTGAAAGTTGTATATTGAATTCCCCTACTATTAAAGTAGAATCTCCTTCTCCTTCAGTTCTGCCAATGTTTCCTTCATATATTTTATCTCTGTTGTTAGGTGCATATATTTATAACTGAAATATCTTTTTTTCTTGAGTTGACCTTTTAATCAATATATAGTGTCCTTCTTTGTCTCTTATAACAGTTTTGGACTAATCTCTACTTTATCTGATACTAGTGTGGCAGTTTGAGTTTTTTTGTGGACCTCAGAAAGTCCTGTTCTTAGGGCCAATCCATTCCTGTGCATGTGAACCTATAGTAGATGGGACTTTTATTATTATTATTATTAGATTCAGTTAAAGGACCTTCCTTTTTATTAAATCACTTCAGTAGGGCATGACCAGAGTGGGTCTTAATCCTCTTGCTGGAGTCCTTTGTAAATGGAGGAATAAAGAGCTGCAGACATAGAAAAAAGCCTCAGAGACAGAGAGAAGCCTCCAGAAATTGAAATCAACAAACCAGGAGAAAGAAAAGCCACAGATGGAGCAGCCAGAAGCTGAAGGCAACTAGGCCTGGATGTTGCCATGTGTCTGACTGCCCACAGCTGCAGCTCTGAAAGAAAGCCTCTTTTGATGATGTTGACATGTGCATGATCCCCATACTGCAGTTTGGTGAGAAAGGTCTGATGATGCCTTGGTCTGGACACTTTCACAGCCTGTGAAGTGTAAGCTTTTAACCTAATAAATTCCAACTAGAAAAGCCAACCCATTTCTGATTTATTGCTTTGGCAGCATTTAGCAAACGAAAGCAATTAGTATAGCCACCCCAGCTCTTTTTTTTTTTGTTTGCTGTTTGCACGGAATTTTCCCCTATTTTTTCACTTTCAAGCTATTTGAATTTAAGGTGAGTCTCTGATAAACAGTGTATAGTTGGATCACATGTTTTTTAAAACAATTCTTCCAATCTCTACTTTTTGATTGGAGAATTTAATACATTTACATTTAAGGTAATTCATGATAATGCAGGACTTATTCTGACAGTTTGTTATCTGTTTTTTCTAAGTATTATATCTGTTTTGTCCCTCATTTCTTCCATTACTACCTACTTGTGTTTAATCAATCTTTTATAGTGAATCATTTAGAGTCCCTTCAGATTTTCTTTTGTGTATAGTTTTCAGATTTTTTTTTGTGTGTGTAGTTATGATGGGGCTTATATATAACATCCTAAATCTATAGCAATCTCATTTGGTTTGGTACCAAATTAACTTTGGTAGTGTACACAAACTAATCCTATACCCCATTCATTCATTGGAGTTTTATGGCAAATCTTTCTGTTGTTCGGTCCTAGGGTGGATATCAGCTCTGGTTCAGGGCCACAGGCCCACATACAACATATTGCCCTCCAGATTAGTAGTAGATGCTTTCAGTCTTGCTACCTTCTCTCGTGGTTGGCACCTGGGGATTTCCTGGTTCCTGCAACTTGGCTTTAATTTGATGTGCTAGTGCTCTGTGATCTGGAGGGGCTGTCCCAGCGTTCACTCTTTATTTCCATTCCCTTTTCCTTTCTTCATGAGTTCCATGCTTTCTCAAATATAAGCTGCCAGATCCATCAGCTAAAAGCACTTACTGAGTATGTTTACAAGATACCTTGTTAGAAGCCGGTTTCGGGATGACCTTGAGGCCTGAGCAGGATGGTGGTTCTCTGGAGGTTGGGTGTCCTCTGCAGTGCCCAGGGAGGCCGAGCTCTGTATCTCCAAACCTCAGTGATCAGACCTGCTCATGTCTCAGCATTATTTCAGGACGAATTTACCCCAGGAGTGCAGCACGTTCACCTGTCCCCTAGCCGCCATGCTAGTTCCAAGGCTGCATCTCTTCACTGGACTGCCGAGAAGGCTGTCAGCATTTTGATCCTGGGCCTGCTTCCAGCAGCTTATTTTGCTCCTTGCTCTGTGGTGGACTACTCCCTAGCTGCAGCAGTCACTGTCCACAGTAAATGGGACCTTGAACAAGTTAGTACTGAGTATGTCCCTGGGAAGGCATTACAGAAAGCTGCCAAGGCAAGCCTTGCGACACTCTTGGCTTCATCCTTTGCTGGTCTTTGTTATTTCAACTATCATGATGTGGGCATCTGCAAAGCTGTTGCCATGGTGTGGAAGCTCTGACCTTATGTATGACACATATATATGTATATGAGCTTTTGCTTTTTCATTTATAATCTGTTGATGGGAACTCAGCTTTATTACTCTTAACACATTGTGATTACACTTCTTTTATATTTGTCCTGGGAATGCTGGACAAAGGGAAAGAGTTAATTCATAAATAAAGACTTTGCAGAATATTAGATTCTATTTAATTTTTAAAAACTCCTTTGTACAGTTGATACCAGCTATGATGGTTACATATCCTAGGGAAATTTTTTTGTTTGTTTGCTTTTTGTTCTTTTCCAAAATAAAAATTTATTGACGTATATCACACATATATAAACAATAAGTGTATAATAAATGCTGTGGACTTACAAAACAAACATGCATAACATCATACAGGGCTCCCACACATCTCCCCACCACCACTAGGGAACTTTAAAATTAGGAAATGCTAGATCTCACTAATTTCAAAATCTTAGAAAGCTTGGGGAGCTTCTAACTACATTTAGGGAAGAGGTCCCCCTTGTAGACCTTTCAACAGATCACTAATTCTGAACTGAGATTTATGTTTCAAATGTGTTTGTTTTATTTTTTCCTTAAATAAAATGTCCCGAAATATAAAGCAATAAATTAATTGTTATTTTCCCACTGTAGGAATCTCTAATATAAGAATGCATTAAGGGAAGCGGCTGTGGCTCAATCAGTAGGGCTCCGGTTTACCATATGGGAGGCCCCGGGTTCGGTTCCTGGGGCCTCCTGGTGAAGGCAAGCCCGCCCGCATGGCGTGGTTAGCTGACCCAGCGAGCACAAGCAGCAAGGGGGGGATAAATGAATAAAAAAACGAAATCTTAAAAAAAAAAAAAAGAATGCACTAAACATTTTTTTTCTTCAAATAAAATGCTGTATAATAAAAATGTATTCTACTCTTAAAAAAAAAAAAAAAGAAGCTGGTTCCAGCCCGTTTTAGTTTCCTAGGCTGCTGAAAGCAGATAACATGAAATGGTTTGGCTTGACAATGGGAATTTATTAGCTTATAGTTTTGAGGCTGATAAAAATGTCCAAATCAAGGCATCATCAAGGTGATTCTTTCTTCCCAAAGACTGGCTGCTGGTGATCCTCGGTTCCTCTGCCACATGGCAAGGCACATGGTGGCATCTCCTGGGCTCTCCCTTCTCTTCTAGGTTTAGTTGATTTCAACTTCTTGCTTCCATGGCTTTTGCTCTATATTCATCCTGTTTATAAAGGACTACAGTATTAAGGCCCATGCTGAAAGAGGTGGGTTACACTTTAACTGAAATAGCCTCCTCAGAAGGTTCTATTTACAAAGGGTTCACACCCTAGGAATAGATTAAATTTGAGAACATGCCTTTCTGGCGTACATACAGCTTCAAACCAACACATAGCCCTTGAGGTGTTTATAATCTTCTTCAGAGATAAGACATGACATAAAACGTGATAAAAAAATAACAAGCATGAAATGAAATGCCACATAAGCACCTAGGAGAGAAGAACTACAGGAGGAAATTAAGAAAGAAAATAAACACACGAAATTATATGATTTTATTGCTGGGTAGATGCTCACACAAATATTCTCTGAGGGAGACAGTGGAAACTAATGGTTCACATGATGTTTTCAATTAAATTTGAATTTTATTTACCTGTGATCTCCCTCTCTGCTTCACAGACTCTGCTTCAAATAATAAGACTGGACAGTTTGAAAACCCAGGTTCTTATCAGTACCAGTAATAGGAAACTGGGGCACGTGGAAAGGGGCAGTAAATGAGCCTGTGGTCTCCCCCAGGCCCAGCAGCTTGCAGTGTTGCTAGGGAACAGCGGCTGCTTATTTCCAAAGAACTTCCTGCGGGGCTTGGGGTAGGCTCTGGGTGAGTGTTGGTTTGCTTCTTACCAGTGAAATCTGAAGGACTGTGTGGCTTGCCATGGCCTGGTAAATAAGGACCCATGGTAGGCTATCCCCATGCACCTGTGGCGGGTGTGTGGCAGTAGGAGGGAATGAAGCTCTGGGGAGGTGGTGTCGTGTGTTTTCATCCGAATGCTGAGTGTTGGGGATACATGTAGAGCAAAGTCATATTCAGTCCCTGCCTTTTTGGTGCTTAAAATCAAGTGAGGGGGAAACAGATGTAGCTCAAGTGGTTGAGTGCCTGCTTCCCATGCACGAGGTCCCGGGTTCGATCCCTGGTACCTCCTTAAAAAAAAAAATCAAGTGACAAGACAAACAGTATTCGGAGAATCGCAGAGATGAATATGAAATGACAACTGTGACAAGTGCTGTACAAGAGAGGACTGTGTCATGAGATCAGGGGCCTGTTCATCCCCTCTTCCTGTGCCCAATGAGATCGGGGGGGGGGCAGATGGCACTTGGGGGACCCTCTGCATGCTTAGCATTTGGGATCTAATTTAATTTTCACCAAGTCCCCATGAGGTGCAGATGTTATCTCTATTTTAGGAAAGAGGGAACTGAAGCTCTCGAAAGTTGAATAATTAAACTCAAGGTCTTCTTCCCAAAACTGCCTTTTTCTCCATCACCCCAGTCCTCAAAAATGGCATCCTCTAGTTCTTTAAATCAGAAATCTGAGAGGCATCCTTGGCATAGCCTTGCCCTCCACATCCAACCAATCACCCAGTTCTGTCCACTTTACCACCTAAATATATATCTATTGAATTTCTCTACTCCTCCCCATCTGTGTCCCCCAAAGAAGCCAAAATGATATTCAGAAAGGTAGAATCTGATCACATCTCTCCTCTGCTTTAAACCCTTCCCATGGATTTTACCAGTAAAGACCAAAATTCTCGCCCTAGCCTCCTAGTCCCTGCACAGTGTGGTCCCTGGCTCCATCTCTAAGTCCTCTTGTACCTCTCCCCTCGTTCTCGTTGCTCCAGCCACACTAGCTCCTTCCCTTCCTAGCACTTCGCCAGCTCCTTCCTGCCTCAGGACCTTGGCACCCACCAATTGCCTTTCCAGTAAAGCTCGTATTCTCCCCTCCAGGCTTATAAGGCCCTTAGGTCCCATCTCCTTAGGGAAGCTTTCTTATCCCCGCAGACCAGGTCAAATCCTCCTGCTATTTACTCTCCTAACACAGTTGTTTTTCTTCTCACAACATTTGATTTATTAGTCACTATGTGAGTAATTACTGTCTCTCACTCATATATAAGTTATGAAATTGAGTGTCATGTCTGTCTATTCTTAGGAGTGGTTCTTAATGCCTGATGCAGAGCTTGGTACACAGCAGACACTCACAGGCACTTGTGGCCTCAGTGAGTGAACTTTCCAGAGTTTGCATAGTTGGTAGGTGGTAGGACCAAGATCAAACCTAGCTTGACTGATGTCAGAGCTTATGCCTTTAATCTCTGTCTCCTACTGTTTTCATCTAAGCCAACACCATGATAATGTCTTAAAGAAGTAAGAACTGGAGCACACGTCAGAGCTCCTGTATACAAAACAAGCCTCTATGCATTTTCTTTAATAGTGTGCTGGGTGAGAGGCTGCTGAAGTGAGTGAAAAAAAAAAGAACTAGTCATCAAAATCAAGAGGTTAGGAACATTATTCTTAGCCTATGAAAGATAGATTAAAAGGTGGAAGATTGTATTTGATGATAGCTGGCTGAGTTTCTACTTATTTGACATGGAAAGAACAGAAAATGATTTGGAAACTGTTTTAGCAAATGTTACAGTCAGAAAGCCACCTTTATCCTTAAGTATAAGATAAAACTTTGATTAAAATAGAAGACAAGATTTACTCATAGTGTAAAGAAGGGTGGAGAAAGTACACATGTAAGTTCCATGAGGTCTGGGATTTTTGTCTCGGTTCAAGGCTATGTCCCAATGCTGGAACAACGCTTACCATATACTATAGGCACAGAAAATATTTGTTGAATAAATAAATGGAGATATGATTTCAGAAGTCTGTATATCAGTGAGGATCGGCCAGATTGTGCTACACTAACAAACAACCCCAGAAGGTAAGTGGCTAAACCAAACACAAGTTTATAGTTTGCTCATGCAAATCCATGGTGGGTTGAGGAAACCATCCGGGCAGCTGTCCACTTCCATGCCCCGGCAGCCCCACCACTCTGCTTCCACCATCACTATGCCAGGTGAAGAGAGGTAAGCACCAGTAACTGGAAATGACACATATCAGTTGTTAAAGCGTCAGGGGGGTGGGGAGCACAGTCCTCTGTGTGCTGGGAAGGAGGGGAATAAACCCACCTTGGTGAACACCATCAATGCCTTCTAGAGCCAGTGTGGATACAGAGTGTCTTGAGATTTGTAGTTACCCAACCAGTCACCTTTTCTCCAACATTTTTATGACATCACTTGGTGTTACCTTGGGGATTTTCTTAACTTCATTTTTCTGTGCAAAGGATTGTTTGAAGGTGAAAGGACAGCAATTTATTGCCTGCATGTCAAAAATTTATCTTTAAGATATTTATATCATTTAATGAGGTAAAGTATGTCAATTATACAATAATATTCATGCAAGTTTCTCTGCATGAGTAAAGGAGAGTTGAGAATCCACTGCAAACCTTCCCCTTCCCACCTCAGGTGGCTAGACCTGAGAAGTTTTGTATTTTGTGTTTTGGGGATTTTCATCTAAGAGAAGCTTTGGAAGCAACTGGTTGGCTGGTCTGGTTGGGCAGCATTTCCAGGTTATCTTGGGTGCTGGGTTTTGTAAGCTTTGTCCAAGCTTTGTCTTAGGTAGCATCATTTTCTCTCAGAGGAGAATCTATAGGAAGCTTGTTTGCCAAGAGGGTTCAATAGAAGTACTGGATATGATCAACAATCAACTTCCCTGAATAAGTACTTTTATGGAGGACACATTTATTGATCATCTGCATTATGTCTTGCTTTTCTTTATATTGTATGGCTTATAAAAATTAGTTTTTTTACAAAAGTTATCTGTACTTCCAAGAAGTAAAAAAAACCCAGATGTTTGTTGCATCCTAATTTGACACTCAGCTGGCTTATTCACTGGTTCATGAAGGACCCATGATAATGAATTGACATAAAATGTTGAATATGTAAATTTGTAGTATCAAGTTTTTTTGCTGACATTTTTTTCTCTTACTGAGATGTATTGTTCCCTCAAAGACAATGGACATCAACTCCAGGGCATTGACTTCCTGCTAACGAGGATGTGGAGGAAGGTCTCTTCCCACAGTGAAAATGATATAAACTTGAAGTGTTTCAACAAACCCAACCAACTAGAATTGGGTACTTCAGATATTTCAGGGCATAAAACGGCACTTTCAAGTACAAGGTATTGACATGGCAACTGATAAATGGTCCTTTTTACCTACCTATGAACTAGGAGATCTAGGCCCTGTCCCTGAGTTCTCTCCGTGGATGCTGGCTCAGCTGCATGAGGGCCCTCCCTGATATGCCCTGACTCTCCCTGATACTCATGAATACTCCCTGATACTCCTTGACTCTCTCTGATACTCACTAATACTCCTTGACTTTCCCTGATACTTATTAATACTCACTGATACTGCCATATGACCCATGAGGACCCTGAACCCCCAGAGGCAGCAGGTGCCTTGGCACAAGGGTGAACCCAGAGGTGAGCCATGCCAACAAGTCCAGTTTGATATTACCAGACTGACATAAAGAGCATGGTCAAGTCTGACTGGTACAAAATCACATGTAAATAACTGTCCTTCCTCATCCACATTTTATTCTTCAGGCAAAGGAATTTAATATATAATAAAGACATGGATGATCCCAAATCTAGGCTATTTATTTACTCTCACTGATAAGATATTAATCTTGAAGACCTCAACATAAGGTCTTCAAGATTCATCCACATTATTCCGTGTTAGCACTTTGTTCCTTCTTATAGCTGAATAATATTCCATTGTATGTATGTGCCACATTTTGCTTATCCATTCATCTGTTGATGGGCACCGGGGCTGATTCCAACTTTTGGCAATGGTGAACAATGCCGCTATGAACATTGGTGTGCATATATCTGTTTGTATTTTTGTTTTCAGTTCTTCTGGGTATATACCCAGCAGTGGAATTGCTGGATCATACGGAAGATCTATTGCTACTTTTCTGAGGAACCGCCAAACTGTCCTCCACAGTGGCTGGACCATACCGCAGTCCCAGCAGCAGTGGATGAGGGTTCCTATTCCTCCACATCCTCTCCAACATTTAGTGTCTCCTGTTTTTTTAATAGCTGCCATTCTGATGGGTGTAAGATGGTATCTCATTGTAGTTTTGATTTGCATTTCCCTGATAGCAAGCGATGTTGAGCATTTTTTTCATGTGCTTTTTAGCCATTTGTATTTCTTCCTTGGAGAAGTGTCTTTTCAGTTCACTTGACCATTTTTTAAATGGGTTGTTTGTCTTTTTATTTTCAAGGTGTAGGATTTCTTTATATATGCAGGATATTAGGCTCTTATCAGATATATGGTTGCCAAATATTTTCTCCTATTGGGTAGGCTGCCTTTTTATTTTCTTAATAACATCCTTTGAGGTGCAGAAGTTTTTAATTTTGAGGAGATCCCATTTATCAATTTTTTCTCTTGCTACTAGTGCTTTGGCTGTGAAGTTCATGAAACCATTTCCTATTACAAGGTCCTGTAGATGCTTCCCTACATTATCTTCAAAGGTCTTTATGGTTTTGGCTCTTACATTTAAATCTTTGATCCATCTTGAGTTGATTTTTGTATAAGGTGTGAGATAATATTCTTCTCTCATTCTTTTGGATATGGATATCCAGTTCTCCAAGCCCCACTTGTTAAAGAGGCCATTCTCTCCCAACTGAGTGGGCTTGGTAGCCTTGTCGAATATCAGATGATTGTATATGTGAGGATCTATATCAGAACTCTCAATTCGATTCCATTGGTCAGTAGGCCTATCGTTGTGCCAATACCATGCAGTTTTGATCACTGTAGCTTTGTAATATGTTTTAAAGTACTGTAATGTGATACTTCCAACTTCATTTTTCTTTTTCAATATGTGTTTGGCAATTCAGGGCCTCTTATCTTTCCAAATATATTTTGTGGTTAGTTTTTTCAGTTCCTTAAAAAATATAGTGTTGATTTTTATTGGGATTGCATTAAATCTGTAGATTAGTTTGGGTAGGATAGACATCTTGATGATGTTTAGTCTTCCTATCCATGAACAGGGAATATTTTTCCATTTATTTAAGTCTTCTTTGATTTCTTTTAACAGTGTTGTGTAGTTTTCTGTATATAAGTCCTTTACATCTTTAGTTAAATTTATTCCTAGGTATTTTATTCTGTTAGTTACTATTGTAAATGGCATTTTTTTCTTGATTTCCTCCTCCAATTGCTCGTTATTGGTGTACAGAAATGCTACTGATTTTTGAGCATTGATCTTATAGCCTGCAACATTACGGAACTCCTTTATAAGTTCTAGAATCTTTGTTGTAGATTTCTCAGGGCTTTCTATGTATAGGATCATGTCATCTGCAAATAATGAAAGTTTTACTTCTTCTTTTCCAATCTGAATGCATTTTATATCCTTTTCTTGCCTCAGTGCTCGAGCAAGTACTTCTAAGACAATGTTAAATAGGAGTGGTGATAGTGGACATCCTTGTCTTGTTCCCAATCTCAGAGGGAAGGCTTTTAGGATTTCACCATTGAAGATGATGTTAGCTTTGGGTTTTTCATATATACCCTTTATCATATTCAGAAAGTTTCCTTCTATTCCTATCTTTTGCAGTGTTTTTATCAGGAAAGAGTGCTGTATTTTGTCAAATGCTTTTCTGCATCTATAGAGATGATGATGTGATTTTTTTCTTTCAATCTGTTTATGTGGTGTATTACATTGATTGATTTTCTTATATTGAACCATCCTTGCATAACTGGGGTGAAACCCACTTGGTCATGGTGTATAATCCTTTTGATATGTTGTTGAATGCGATTAGCAAGTATTTTTTTGAGGATTTTAGCATCTAGGTTCATTAGAGAAATTGGTCTGTAGTTTTCCTTTCTAGTGGTATCTTTGATTGGTTTTGGTATTAGGGTAATGTTGGCATCTTAGAATGAGTTAGGAAATATTCCTTCTACCTCTAGTTTTTGGAAGAGCTTAAGTAGAATTGGTGTTAGCTCTTCCCAGAATGTTTGGTAGAATTCAGCTCTGAAGCCATCTGGTCCTGGGCTTTTCTTAGTTGGGAGGTTTTTGATGACTGATTCTATCTCTTTACCTGTAATTGGACTGTTGACTTCCTCAATTTATTCTTTCATCAATGTAGGTTGTTTGTGCATTTCTAGAAACTTGTCCATTTCCTCTAAATTACAATTCTTGTTGGCATATAAGTTTTCAAAGTATCCTCTTATGATACTCTTTATTTCTGTGGGGTCAGAAGTGATATCCCCTTGCTCATTCCTTATTTTGTGTATTTGCATCTGTTCTCTTTTTTTCTTTCTGGCTAAGGGTTTGTCAATTTTATTGATATGCTTGAAGAACCAGCTTTTGGTTTTGTTTATTTTTTTCTAGTGCTTTCTTATTCTCTATTTCATTTAGTTCTGCTCTAATCTTTGTTATTTCCTTCCTTCTACTTCCTTTAGGTTTAGTTTGTTGTTGTTTTTCTAATTCCTCCAAGTGTGCAGTTAGGTCTTCAATTTTACCTCTTTCTTCGTTTTTAATATATGTATTTATGGCTATGAACTTCCCTCTCAGGACTGCTTTTGCTGCATCCCATAGGTTTTGATATGTTGTGTTGTCGTTTTCATTAGTTTCAAGGTATTTACTGATTTCTTTTGAGATTTCCTCCCTGACCCACTGTTTGTCTAAGAGTGTGTTGTTTAACTTCCATATCCTTGTGCCTAACCTGTTTCTCTGGCCTTGGTGATTTCCAATTTCATTCCATTGTGATCAGAGAAATTACTTTGTATAATCTCAATCTTGCTGAATTCATTGAGAGTTTTTCTGTGGCCTACCATGTGGTCTATCTTGGAGTATGATCCATGTGCACTTGAGAAGAATGTAAATCCAGCTGTATTTGGGTGCAGTGTTCTGTATATGTCTATTAAGTCCAGGTCCTCTAATGTATTGTTGAGAGCTTTTGTTTCTTTGTTGATTCTCTGTCTAGATGTTCTGTCTAATGATGATAATGGTGTATTAAAGTCCCCCACTATAATTGTAGAGGCATTTATTTCTCCACTTAACTTTTCCAGAGTTTGCCTCACGTATTTTGAGGTACTCCGATTAGGTGCGTAAATGTTTATGATTGTTCTCTCTTCTTGAGAGATTATACCTTTTACTAATATATAGTGTCCATCTTTGTCTTTTACAATAGTTTTGCATTTAAAGTCTATTTTGTCTGATATTAGAATAGCTACTCTTGCCCTTTTTTGGCTATTGTGAGCTTGTAAAATTGTTTTCCAGCCATTTACTTTCAGCCTCCTTGAATCCCTGGGTCGAAGGTGGGTTTCTTGTAGACAGCATATAGATGTATCATATTTCTTTATCCATTCTGCCCATCTGTGTCTCTTGAGTGGTGAATTTAATCCATTAACAGTCAGTGTTATTACTCACAATGAATTTCTTACTTCAGTCATATTTTCTTTGGATTAATGTATGTCATATGTTGTTTTGTTTCTGTTTTTGTCTTTTGAGTTGTTTTTAAACTCTCCTCCACCTCTCTCTCCCTTGATTTTTCCTTTCAACTTGTAGAACTTCCTTTAGTATTTCTTGAAGTGCTGGTTTCTTATTGACATACCCTCTTAATTTCTGTTTATCTGTGAATATTTTGAACTCTCCATCATTTTTGAATGCCAGTTTAGCTGGATAGAGAATTTGTGGCTGGAAGTTTTTTTCTTTTACTTTGACTATGTCATACCACTGTCTTCTTTCCTCCATAGTTTCAGATGAGAAATCAGCACTTAATCTTATTGTGCTTCCCTTGTATGTGATGGTTTTCTTTTCTCTTGCTGCCTTGAGTATTTTCTCTTTGTCTTGAGCATGGGACATTTTGACAAGTATATGTCTTGTAGTTGGCCTGTTGGGATTTATACTGTTTGGGGTGCACTTTACTTCCTGGATCTGCACATCCATCTCTCTCAATAGGGTTGGGAAGTTTTCAGCCATTATTTCCTTCAACACTCCTTCTGGGATGCCTATAATGCGTATGTTTGTGTGTTTTGTGTTGTCAGTTAAATCCCTGAGTC